>PVJA010037532.1:0-20345 GCA_004027025.1 Myocastor coypus | reverse complement strand
AAAAAAAAAAAAAAAGAACATTACAAGTGTTTTTAAAAATGTGGGAAAGGGGGGCTGGGGAGATAGCTCCATGGTACAAGTGCCTGCCTGGCAAGTGCAAGGTCATGACTTTGAATCCCGGCCCCGCAAAAAAAAAAAAAAAAAATGTGGGAAAGGTCTAGAAGTGTGTTTATAAGGTTTAGAAGGGTTTATAAAGCCTTAAAATTTATATAAATACTAAAATAAATATAACATCGCTGCTTGGCTAATTTTCACTCATCGCAGGGGTCTCTGGACCATAATCTCTGCAATAAGTGAGGGACCACTATAATTCCCATTTCTGTTTGCTTGCAGCCAAAGAATCCACAAGGAAATGGAAATAAAGTCTACACGCTGGGTAGTCAGCTTCTAAATGCCTCAACTATGGAGCTAAGGGCATTAGATTGTGTTTCACAGGCAATAGAGAATCTTTTATTAGTCATAGTAATATTAATATTACTACCCCAAGTGCTGGGATGACAGGCGTGTGCCACCATAGCTGGTCTGTGTTGTTATAACTTTTCTGGAAATCTAAAACTGTTCTAAGAACAATTTCATTGGAGTTCTTGAAATAGGAAGCGAATTCGTAGTCACGTGAGGCAAATCAGTGGCGGGAAGGTGAAACAGAAGCACGGACTCCCATTGATGTAGTTAGTTAACAGAAAAATCTTAAAGTGCTGTGAGAGAGAATTTAAGAAGCTGCATCCATCAATCAAAAGCAGGATACTAGTCTGAGGACCAAAAAGAGTTCTTCTTAGAGGCTGAATACACAACCCCTACAATTTTAAGACTCATTAGGAAAGTTGAAAGAGAAGACCAGTGGAACCTTCTAGCATATAAATCAGAGACAAAGGCAAAGGCAAATTCTATGAGAGATAAGATAAATTCAGTAGTTCTCAACCAACAGGATTTTAAGCAAAGAAATATAATCTTAGCAAATGACTTCGTTCTAAAGGGAATATGTTAGGGCCGGCCTGATAGCTCAGTAGACTAAAGTGCCTGCTTAGGCAGAGCTCAGCAGCTGGGGTTGGGGATGGGGACAGAAAGACAGCTAATGTCAAAAGCATTGTGCCAGTGGCAAAGGGCCACATCAATGTGAGTAGGGGTGTCATTATCTTAAGGACCCTCTGTACTAGTTAGAAGCAAAACCTTATTTCTTAGGTGGGACCAGCGGTCACTGTCCCTGAGGAGTCCAGTTCAGGAGCGACTCAGTGCCATTGCTTAGGGCTGCTGTCATGAAGAGCTACAAGCGAGGTACTTAAGAAGAACAAAAACGTCTCGTCTGGTGGCTCTGGAGACCAGAAATCTGAAATCAAATGTCAGCTGCCCATGCAGCGCTCCAGGTGCTGGGGAAGAAAGGATCAGTTCCAGGCTTCTCCCTGGCCGCTGGTGGCAGTCTGTGGTGCTCCTTGGTTCCTGCTGCATTACCCTGACCTCTAACTGCATCTTCCTGTGTGTGTCTGCCACACATCACCTTATCATAAGGACCTCACTTATATTGGATTACAGCCCGCCCTATTCACTGCAACAGCTCCATTAATCTATCCGCAGTGACCCAAGTCTTCCAATTCCCAGACCAGTTTCCCGAGCTCCTGGGGCTGAGGAGTCTACACCAACCACACAGGCACTCAAGAGGGACATGGTTCTGCCTGTAACTCAAAGTCCCCTTCCTGTCTCAGCAGCACCACAAGTGGCGGTGAGAATGATCAGGAGGACCTGGAGCAGGAGTGGCGGCCCCCCGACGAGGAGCTCATCAGGAAGCTGGTGGATCAGATTGAGTTCTACTTCTCCGACGAAAACCTGGAGAAGGATGCCTTCCTGCTGAAGCACGTGCGGCGGAACAAGCTGGGCTACGTGAGTGTCAAGCTGCTCACCTCTTTCAAGAAGGTGAGGCCTGCAGCTGCTTCCGGGGTGGCAGGGAAGGTGGGGGTGGGCATAAACAGTTTCTACCTCCTTGATGCCTGATGATTAGCAGGTTTTGTTGTTGTTGTTGTTGTTTTTAGGGTAGGGTCTACAGGGTCTCACTACTAGGTCCGACTCATAGTCATCTGCCTATTTACAGCCTCCCAAGAGCTGGGATTACAGGCATGCGCCACAACACCTAGTCTCAATTGCCTTCTCAGCACACCCTGGAGGTGGGGCAGACATAGCAGCCCCGAAAGTTGAAAAGGTTTTTTTTTTTTTTTTTTTTGCTGGCTCAGGCTGCCTTAAGGGTGGGTCATGTAAGTCATGTGGAGTTGGGAATCGAACTCCAGTCCCCTGCACTTGACTGCATTTGCCTGAACAGGCACTTGAACAACTGAGCTAACCCACAGGCCCCATACCTGGCAATTTTATTTATTTATTTATTTATTTATTTACCTATTTACTTATTATGACTTTAGGACAAGGGCTATGGGGTCTACAGGGGCTCACTACATAGACTGGACTCGTAGTGATTCTTCTGTTTTTAGCCTCCCAAAGTGCTAGGATTACAGGTGCACACTACCACACCCAGTCTCAATCGCTGTCTCAATGCACCCCAGAGGTGGGGCCAGCATGGCACTCCCAGGATCGAACCTAGGCCACTGCACTCTGCCAAAGCAGGTACTTTAATCTACTGAGCTATCAGGCCAGCCCACACCTAGTAATTTTTTATTTATTATTATTATTATTATCCATTTATTTATTTTGTCTTTTTGAGACAGTGTCTCACTATTCAGTTCAGGCTGGCCCTGAATTCATTTTTGTAGCCCAGGCTGGTCTCAAACTCACACCGATCCTCCTGCCTCAGTCTCCCAAGTGCTGGGATTACAGGCATGCACCACCATGCCCAGCCCTGCCTAGCGATATTTAAAACATTAAGTCTGAAGCCTAAGAAATGATCAAGAGAAGGGATTTAGACTCAGTATAAAGAATATGCTTACATACTCCTAACAGGATCCCAGGTACTGAGATAGATCTCAGCTATAGCAGTGACAAAATATTAATATTTATTCTTACTATTGGCATAATGTGGGTCCCTAGAAGGGGTTGTGTATACCAAGCCGGGGTAACCGAGGGCCTTGAGAGACACCTGTCAGCCTAGACTTACATGAGTTCCAAGCTTTTCATTTGGCAAGTGGAGTATATACAGGGAGGGGGCCACCCAGACCTCTGGGAAAGGAGCCTTTCCCGGGATGCCAGTGTGATGTATGTGACACCTCCGTACCTCTACATCAGAGACCAGAGACAGGCAGTGTGAGAACTGCAGCTATCTGAGCTGCTGGCTGCTTGTCCTGTCTGTGCAATGACCTGATGACTGGGCTCTGACCTCACTGCTTGGCAGAGGGTTGGCAGCCGGGTGGGCACAAGAACTCTGTGTTTCCCTTGAGAAGGGGACTTTACTAGAATGGGAAAGTGCCACGTGACCTGTTGCTTAATGGGCTGTGTGACAAGTGGTCCCAGCCACGTTACCCGTGCACTTGGTCAGAGCAGAGCTCTGCTCCTGGGAATTCTTCTTTGCCCCACCCACTGCTGTGCTCTGCCCTCTTCTCTAGCCCTTTCATTCTTTTATGATTTATTCATTCATCAAACAGATGCTTGCAACCTGCTGAGTCCTTTGTTAGCTACAGAACATACAAACACATGCGGCACCCACCTGTGTCCTCGTCAAGCTCACAGTCCAGTAAGAGAGAGGGGGAGCCAGGAAAGCTTACAGTGCACCCATAAACACATGGGTAAAAACAGAACAAAGTATGGCCAGGAAGCTAATTGATCAGAGAGGCTAATGTTGTCTGGAGACCTAAAATCTTGCCAGAGATAGTGTCAAAGGGATAGAGGTTCAGGATGAGCAAGAGTTTTCAAGGTAGACGAGAAGGGAGGGATATTTCTTGTCCAGAGAACAGTGAGCAAGCCCTCAAGGGAGAAATGTTTGTGAGGACTCCTCCTTCACATTCTGTCTGTCATCCTGAGAGGCTCCGAGGGTCAGCCCGATTTCCTTTCTAAGCTGCCACTAGGGAGCCGTGCAGAAGCCATCTTTCTGTTGAAGAGCAGCTGCAGCTGGAGTTGTCTCCAGGCTGTCCTCCCCACCCGCACAGCAAAGCAGAGATTGTTCCCATTGGCCGAGGTGATCTCAGTGAGACAGCTACACGTGACCCAGAGCTTCAGATCTCAGAAAGTTCTCGTAGGAACTGCACGAGGAACAAAAGTCCCTGGCTCCTCTTCTAAGGCGGTACCTGGACACTTTCAGCGGAGAGCCATGGTCACAGGCCTGGGTTGTTTTGCTCCTAGTTCTGCAGGCCTTTGCGGTCCTGCCACAAGCCTTCTGCTTCTGTCCTCAGGGGACCAAGCCTGCCACCGGCTGCTCTAGCCCTCCAAGTAAGATGGCACTTGCCTCCCCCAGGCCCTTGTTGCTCAGATACCAGGCTCAGGAAGGAGTTTTCTCCTCCTCTCCTGAGTCTGCCCTTCCAGCTGATCTTGAAGGTGGCTCTGTCCACCAAGCGTCACCCCTGGAGAGCCACTGCCTGGCTTTCCAACTACCTTTCCGTGACTACTCATCTGAAGACCTACGCGATCTGGGCCTGTTCCTCTGCACCTTTGGCCTGTGTCACAATGGTCAGTCCACAGGATCTGGGTGGGTGTAGGGGACATGTGATTCCTGGGGTCCTACACTTAAGTCTGGGCCACTTCACCCAGAAGCCACAGGCTCCAGAGGACAGCAGCGCCTGTGCAGGAGCCTGACTGCATGCAGGCTCTCTCTACATGAGGCCTCCCAGGTACGGAGCCTTTCTTGGTTTCTTCCCTGCGGTTTCTGCTTGGGACTCAGGGTTCCCCGAGAGTTCCAGGTTCTTCTACAAAACAACTGCGTTGGCCTGGCCTCCCCGGACTCAGGGTGATGTTGCCATTCCTGGCTCAGGTTACCCACCCCACCCACCGCTCCCATTTCTCTGGAATGACTCATTCTCCCTGGCATTCCCTGCCCCGGAAGCGGGCCTCTAGAAAATAACTGTTTTACAATATAAATATAGCTTTCATATACAGCAGTGTCAAGACACAAAATTTCCATCAAGGGAGAAAAAAGGAGGGATTATTTCATCATCCTCCTAGGGGCTCCAGTTGGATTTCATTCCAAGTTGAAATAGTCCATGTCACTCTCAGACAGGATTGCAGAGAAACAGGAGCAATCTGCCAGCCCCTCTCTGTATTACATGCACAACTACAGAAATACAGCTTCCAAGGAGCATTTGATGGAAAAATCTCCAAGTCCCGTCAAAGTAATAGTTGGTTATTTTGAACTGATTGCATAATTATTGAAGATTCACTGGGAGCCAGGCATTCTTCATTTTGCATACAAATGTGTGTTCATGTGCATATATATTTTCTACTCATTTACTTTTCATGACGGTTCTATGGGGTTCACACTGATAACATTTCCATTTCACAGATAAGGGCAGTGAGACACAAAGTGTATGAATGACTTTTCAAGTCATTCTGCTCATTAGAGGCAACTCTGGGACTTGCACATACATGAGAGTGCCCTGTTATAAGCTAACCCATAAACTTGCACAGAACTGAATCTTTCCAGGCTGAGGAGAGATAGCTAGGCAGTTTAATCGCCTGCCTGGCAAGCGCAAGGACCAGGGTTTAAACCCCGGTACCACATGCTATGCTGGCCCCACTCTAAGCCAGCTACAAAAACCAGGTGTGGTAGGATTACACATGTAATCTCAGTGCTGGAGAGGCTGAAACAGGAGGATCACTATAAGTCTGAGCTGCATAGTGAGAGCCTGTACCAAATAAACTTAAAAAAGATTAAAGAATTGAATTTTTCCACTGTCTTGTTCTCTTGGGTGAAACCACTCTAAACTGCAACCCCATTTCAAAGTTGTAGAAAGTGTTTCGCATCCCCTGGATCTTTGAGCATCCCCTGGCAGGTGCAGTTCTAGGTACTAGGATGAGGAGTTGAGGATGGGAAGGAGACGGCAGCATGCATGAGGTCAAGCGATAGCCAGGAACACCAGGTACCACTTCGCATGTGCTCTTATGTCCTCCAGGTCAAACACCTGACTCGAGACTGGAGAACCACGGCTTATGCTTTGAAGTATTCAGTGACCCTGGAGTTGAACGAGGACCACCGGAAGGTCAGGAGGACCACCCCTGTGCCGCTCTTCCCCAATGAGAACCTGCCCAGCAAGATGCTCCTTGTCTATGACCTACACCTGTCCCCCAAGCTATGGGCCCTGAGCACGCCACCGAAGAATGGCAGGGTGCAGGAGAAGGTGATGGAACAACTGCTCAAGCTCTTTGGGACTTTTGGAGTGATCTCCTCAGTGCGGATCCTCAAACCAGGGCGAGAGCTGCCCCCTGATATCCGGCGGATCAGCAGCCGATACAACCAGGTGGGCACCCAGGAATGTGCTATCGTGGAGTTTGAGGAGGTGGAGGCGGCCATCAAGGCGCACGAGTTCATGATCACCGAGTCTCAGAGCAGAGAAAACATGAAGGCGGTCCTGATTGGGATGAAGCCACCAAAAAAGAAGCCTCCCAAAGATAAGCACCATGACGAGGAGCCCGCTGTGAGCAGCCACCCCAACAAGTCCCTCAACAAGCGAGTGGAGGAGCTTCAGTACATGGGGGACGAGTCCTCCGCCAACAGCTCCTCGGATCCCGAGAGCAACCCCACCTCGCCCATGGCCGGCCGGCGGCACGTGGGCCCCCACAAGCTCAGCCCTTCTGGCCACCAAAATATCTTCCTGAGCCCGAATGCCTCTCCGTGCTCAAGTCCCTGGAGCAGCCCGTTGGCCCAGCGCAAAGGTGTTTCCAGAAAATCCCCGCTGGCCGAAGACGGGCCCGAGATCTTCCGCAAGTGTATGGATTACTCCTCGGACAGCAGCGCCACTCCTTCCGGTAGCCCCTGGGTGCGGAGGCGTCGCCAGGCCGAGATGGGGACCCAGGAGAAGAGCCCCGGGGCGAGTCCCCTGCTGTCTCGGAAGATGCAGACTGCGGACGGGTTGCCTGTGGGGGTGCTGAGGCTGCCCAGAGGCCCCGACAACACCAGAGGATTTCATGGAGGATACGAAAGGGGCCGGGCCGGTGTATAAATCTCAGAATATCAGCTCTATTGAAACCCGCCTTTGTTATCGAGGTTCTCACCAGTACCCGGCATGACCTAGAATGGAATTCCGTCTCCTTTAAAAGATTTTGTATACATAGAGACCTCTTAATTTATATATTTTGTAAGGTATGCAAATTGTCTAGTGTGCCGGGGCTCCCAGCATGGCCTTATGTCGATGGCAACTGAACCAGCATAGTGGTTCTGGGAGGCCATGGGATGGCCGCTCCCTGTGGAGGGTCTGGTAATAATGAGGCTCTCTTTGGGGACTGGGCTTTCCCTGCAGGGACTGAGCTGCCCTTAACAGACTGAGCAGGGGCTTTGTAAGCACCCAGAGGAGTTTTGTTATTTGACAGCAAATAGTTAAGCCCACAGCATGGTTTCCTACAGGACCATTCATATGCTCCTTGTCAACTGAATAAATAATAAAACACCCACTGGAAGTGCTGGCTTCAAGGTCCTAGGCTGTGTCCAATATGGGTCTGACATATGTGACAAGGCTGCAGGTGGGATGTCATGAGGTCCTAAGGAGCTCAACAGGGATGCACGTCCTCTCCTTGGGGCTCCTGGCAGCCTGAGGGGCCTCTTATCACAGCGCCTCTGAGGGGGTTTCCCTAGCCAGGAGGCTGGACTCGAGGCACTGGCCTGCCTCTCCCGGGAACTTGGAAGAAATGCAGGTTCTTAGGTCACTCTGGGCCTGCTGAACCCTAAATTCAGGCAGGACAGCCTGGCATCTGGGGGTTGTCCAGCCCTGCAGGGGATTCTGGGGCACACGAGTGCGGGTACTGCCGGCGGGAACCATAGCCATGGGGCTGGGGCTCTGCTGGATCAACTCCTATGCCTATTTGGTGAGCTCGAGAAGATTGCAAACCTGCCTGAGCTCCTGCCACCCCGAGGAAGCACTGAGTCAGGGTGTCAGTCTCTGGAATGCCACTGGCCTCAAAAGCATCATTGTTTTTTCCTTCTCACTTGAGTAAATGCCCTTTACCATCAGAAACTGTCTTGGAGCCAAGGGTGGTGGAGCATGCCTGTTATCCCAGCACTCTGGGAAGCTGAGGTGGGGGGATTGCAAGTCAGTGTGCAACTTAGGGACTTAACAAATCCTTACCTTAAAATTGAAAAAATTACAAAGGCTGATGATCCAGCTCAGTTCAGATGTCCTGCATTCAATGCTACATTACAGAAACATTAAAAACAAAAAACAAAAAAAACCCCATCTTGGTGTAGTAGAAAGAGCACTGGCCTAGATTCCAGGGTACTGCCCAGGTCTGTGAGGCCCTGTAGCTTGGGGTCCTGGGTCCTATACCAGGCCATGGTGGGGGTGGTCAATCTGTGCACTTGCTATCTGTTAAGTATGAGAACTTTCGATAAGCTTCGAACGGTATTTTCCAAGAGCAGCAGGCTAAGAGCTTTCCGTGCACGATCTCACTCAATCCTCCCAATAGCCCCATGAGAGAAGTTTGGGTTTCTATTATGTACCATGAAAACCAGATTCCATGTGGGTAATGAGCCTGCTCAAAAGCTGAGCAGCTAGATTGCTGGAGCCAGGCCCAGAAGTCCCATTCTTGACTACTGGACCGTATGTGACGTAGCTGCATCTGAGTATCCACAGTCACAAGACTCAACCAGGAAGCACTAGTGTTTGTCCTGACACATTATCCCACTCAGACTCAGGAGCCTGTAAGCTATTATTCCAGTTTTACATTTCAATCTACTGAGGTAGGAGAGTAACACTCACCTTGACCAATCAGGGAAATGGAAGACGTCACTGCTTTTTAAATTTCACAGCTCTGCCCAAATTAACATGTTATTCGTACCTGGCTGGTAAGATGATCTGTGCTCCTCAGGCCCTCATGTGTCCTGTAAGTCCCAAAAGAATTTCTATGAACTGATAAATAACCTTAGGTCTTTCTCAGATTGGCCACTCCCATCATGGCCTGGGATAGGCAGCCCAAAGACCATATCTAGACCCCAGGCTACAGGGCCTTTCAGGCCTGGGCAGTACCATGGCATCCCTGACTCTTTCCCCATCATCCCTCTGTGGTCCTCCCCCACCCCACACCACTCCTGGCCATCAGGCATTTGGGCCTCCTAGGCTTCCATAGTTCCTCTTGGCTGTTCCACCCCTTCACATTTCAGTATATCAACTAATTTTCCATAAACTCCCATGAATCACTGTTATTTTTAAATACCTGCATTTTCTCTTCCTGTGTGGATACAGATGAACTTGGCCTTCCTATCTAAGTTCTAGTCATAGCTTTTCCCCTAAATAATGATGGGCTTTGAGCAAGTCATTTCTCCCTTGGTACTGGGTTTCTGCATCTGTTCAGTGCATGGCAACTGGGTATTGCTTAGATAACACCACATATGTGTGAGAGCTCTCTGAATTGGGGAGGGACTTGTAGATGTTAGGGATTACTTGTCACGGTCTCTAATCACCTCCTGAGACAAACCTTCCTCCTTCTTTGGCTGTGGATTTTCACGCTTCCTTCATGTTAGGATCACCCTGACAGCCCATTTGAAGATGTTCTGGTTTATCTAGCTCTGAGCAGAGGCCTCCCACATGATTCCGATGCGATGCTCGGGCCTGATCTCTTCACTGTGGGCCTCTCCACAAGGCACTCATGGTGTTCCAGAGGCCTGAGCATTTTACTGATTAACCTGTTTTTTTCTTAAGTTCTGGCTGTACCTTCCACTGGGACATGGTCTTCCTGTTTGTTAGCATAGCAAGCCTTTCTTGACTAGCTTGACTGGGAAACCCAGCCAACAGTATTTTTACAGATGTTTCATTCTTTTTAATGAAAACCAGCTCCCTCTCTACCTTGGAATACAAAGCCCACTGGCCATCTCCCATCAAGGTGCTGGCAGAACATCCATGCTCTGCACATGGCCCCACACACTTGCCCACCTGCTCCTCCTCCTGACTTCCGGTCTCAGCCAATGACGTCACCCTCTCCTAAGTCTCCCAGACCGGAAATGAATGACACCAGGCAGCAAAGGGGAGAAAGATGTGGATTCCAGAGTTTGTTTCCCTGCCCCCGCAGAACCGGGGATCAAATTCAGGACCTTGCACTTGCCAGGCAGGCACCTGTGCCCCTGAGATATCTCCCCAGCCCACGGATTCCGGAGTTTAAGCACCTGAGTTCAGGTCCTACTGACTACTGACAGGTGACTTGGCTTCCTTGTACCTCATTTCACTCTACTCCCTACGTAGAGTGGACACCGTTAATTCCTATGATTTGTTAGAATTAGATGAGTTGGTGCCAGAAAAGCTGGCACAGGGTGAGCGCTCAAAGAAGGTCAGGCTACCATACTTGTGTCTTCTCCTTCTCCAAGGCTCACACTCCAAAAAGAACTGGTACTTGGAGCTCTGTCTGGCCTTTTTCTTACCTGCCCCCTCCCTCTCCCTTGTCCTTCCTTGGTTGATGCAGACATCATCTTCTAAGATCTGCTTGCCCTCAGTCTTCCTCCTGACCTCTTCCCCATCAGGCCATTTGTTAAATGGAGCTCTGGCCCCATAACTTCAGTAGTTAAGAAAACCTTGCCAACCACTTCAAGAAAAGAGAGTAAACCATGCAGCGACCCCTGGTCTGCTAGGCTTCATGCTGGGAAGTCTGCAGATTCCAGGGTGGCCCCACATCCTGTGCGAGTGCAGCGTGACGTCCCCAGCTGGCAGGCTACACAGCTCAAAGTGTGACCAGGTGTGTGTCTCCCTTACTATGCATCAGGGTGGGAGTGGGACCAAGTAGAACGCAACCACGTGGTCTGTGTCACACAGCCTGAAACACATGCGTGAAGACTGAAAACATATTGTTCCGTCGATGATTTTTGAATAGTTTCCTCTAAGATACCCAGTGGCTTTTTCCAGGAATTTTCATGTGCATACTTGGGAGTTGTAAATCATGGAAAAGTGACCCAGAAGTCAACAGCGAAGATGGGGGGAGGACAGGATTGGAGGACAGGGGACGGAAGTCTGCCTCTTCCCAGCCCTGGCATCCTTGCGAGTGCCTGTTCCTTCGCGGAAACATAACTCTGAAGGTTGCAGCCTTAGGGCTCAGCCTGGGCCCTCTGTGACTTGGTCAGCTGGGCCGGGAGTGGCCCGCCAGCTGTTCCTCTCTTTCGGATTGAGGGTGGTGATGGTGGTGGAGGAGGTTCTAGAGTGTGGACCAAACTCATGAGCGAACTCGCTGCCTTCCCTGGGCCAACTTCTGGCTAAGCGGCTGTTGGCCACCACTCAGATTTGGAATCAGCTGTAAGAGCAGCAGAAGAAGCAAGATAGCTGGGAGCCTTGTGCCCGTGCATGGAAATCCAATTCAATTCCACCAACATTCTGGAGCAATACTCCAGGGAAGGGAAGCAGCAGTCTGCAGGGCTTCGATGAAAGACACAGCCTGCGACCCTCGTCCTCCTTATCTGTGACCCAAGAGCGCAGTCGGTTCAAGGCGCCAACAACTCCCCCTCCCTCAAAGACGCTCAGGGAAGGTTGTGCGTGCAGCGGGTCCGCAGAAGCGGCTTCCTTCCATTCTTCCGCCACCTCCGCGCCCTCTAGTGTCCAAAATGGAACACAACTTAGGTAAAGGACCACAGCCTGGCTTAGCTGAGTTGAACCTATACGGGTAGTAAGATTCAAGTTTAATTCTATCCCTGCCCATTAGCCAAACTAAAAGCCCTGTCCCACATCTTTACGCTTCGGTTCTCTCGCCTATAGAATGAGGATGCTCGTGCCTACAGCGTCAGTATTCGTGTAGGCATTAAGGGGTATCAGATACAGCAAACACACGTGTATGCCCAAATATATCATCACCGAAACTCTCAGGTTAAATTCATTCTAAGTTAAAGAAATGCAAAAGACTTGTCTAGAGCATGTGTCATTCTCTGTCATGGTCAATTGGTTTCGCTCCATTTCCCTGCCTGAATGGAGAAACCAGAGGCCTGGCACAATCTCCACACATCTTGCAAGGTCTGGCCCATGCCAGGAGCTCAGGAAATATTTGTCAAGTGTATAGAGAACAAAGAACTTATTTTTCTCCAGCCTTAAAATATTGTACAGTGTAATATGGATTCGATGTTTCCAATTATCCAAGCAGACCGTCTGGCACTGCATATAGATTCCAAAGGCTCTGTAATTTCTCATGGCTTGGCAGCTTCCCTGAGTCTGGAATGTTCTGGCGCTGGAACACACCTGGGAGTCTCTGCAGATCTGGTCATGAGTATGAAAAAGTACGATAAAGTCTGGAGGACTCTGGAAAGGAGAGAGGTCTCCTGGGATGGGAGTTGAGTGACCTTGGAGAGTGGGTGGAAGCCAAGGGCCGGGAGGGGGCTTTCAGAAGACCCAGAAGGCGCATTAGGCTGCCTCTGTCTGTCTGCGACCAGAGTACTGGTCTGGTCCTCCTCTTTAACCAGCAGGATGCTCAGATGGGCCAGTCCCATGAACAAATTTCTGGAAGAATTCCACTACACACACCACTGAGTCTCTACTCTGTCAACTCAAGTTGTCAGGCTGTAGTGAGGAACAGACAGGGGCTATTCTGAACATTTTCTCTATCCAAAAATTATTCTTCTAATACCACAAACCCACCATCAAGAAACGAACATCAGCGAAGCAGACAAGGGGATTAGGCTTGGCTTTCAACCATGAGAAACATCACAGGAGAAATCTCAGCTGTGTCAGGACTTTTAAGGAGCTAAGTCTTGAGATGAAAACTCTGTTTTCTGAGTGGCACAACCTCTTCCCCAAATGGAGAAGCTGGCTTTGGTATTGGGAGCTGGTTAACAGCTGCTGGCTGCAGATTTACAGAGGGCAGCGTCTGGTCTTTGTTTGGGGCAGTTGACAGAGATGGAGTCTATAAAAACACAAGTTCCTTGAAATTAACAGCCTCTCAGGGAACTTAACAGGAGATCAGATGAAAGGGTCGGGGGCTTTGCAGCCCTTGCAGATGAGCAAATAACTCAGATTGGGGATCATGAGATAACTGTGAAGAAGCCTGGGGGAGGGGGTTGAGCCTCTACATCCATGTAAATCTCTCCAACTCTGTAAGAGACAAGAGTCAGGACACCTAAAGGAGGAGTTGAGATTCATTAGAGGCAAAAAGTAAGGCTGTCCTGAGATTTTCTTTTTCTTTCTTTTCTTTTCTATCTTTCTTTCTTTCTTTTGTCTGTTTGAGACAGGGTCTCTCTATGCAGTTCAGGTTGGCCTTGAGCTCACTTTTATAGCCCACGCTGGCCTGAAACTTGCACTGATCCTCCTGCCTCAGCCTCCCAAGTGCTAGGATTATAGGCGAGCACCACCATGCCTGGCCTGAGATTTTCTTTGAAGGAATATCAAAAATAAAATATTGGGCCCGGCAGGATGGCTCAGTGGTCTAAAGCGCCTGCTTAGGAAAGCTTAGGCGGCTGCAGGGACCGCAGTTCGATCCCCGGCACCACATGCTGTGCCAGTCCTGCCCTCGGGGCGGGCTGAGCCGACCATAAAAATAAATAAATAAAACAAACAAAAGTTCTGAAACAAGAAAAATAAAATAAAAAATTTCTTAAAAAAAAATAAAATATCTACCTGGTGTAGAGGTGCAGGCCTGTAATCGCAGTGCTCTGGAGGCAGAGGCAGGGGGATCACTGCGAGTTCAAGACCAGCCTGGGCTACAAAGTGAGCTCAAGGCCAGCCTGAACTGCATAGTGAGACCCTGTGTGAAAAAGACTAAATAAATAAATAAATAAATAAATAAATAATCAACTTTGATGGATCATCCAATTGAGGAGTCCTATTCCATGTAAGGTGTTGAGGGGTTAGTGGATGCTTGTTCCAGGGTAGGACCTAATTTAACTAGGGAACTAAGTCAGCAGAACAGACGTAGTTACATTCTGGGAGGAGCTAGGTGGTGCACACATTGAAAACACAGCACAGTACAGAAAATGACAGGCAGAAGTTATTTTTAAATTTTCATATTATGAAAACATCTGAGGAAAATGCACAAGTTGTGAGTTCAATGAGCTCATATTTCCCAGCATTGCAAGTATCAATCTTCAGGAGTGGGGAGATAGCTCAGTAGAATAATAATGAAAAAAAAAAGGAGGAAAATCAATTTTCCCAATTTATTTTGTTGGCTTTTCCCTCTTCTCCCCCTCCACTCTTCCTTCTTTTTCTCCTCCTCCTCCTTCTCCTTCCCTTCCTCTTTCTCTTCTTTTTTCATCTCTGAAATACTTCAAACTAAATCCCACATTTCATTTATTTCATTTGCTCACCCCTACACACTTCAGTGAGTACTTCTAAAGCAGTGGTTCTCAACCTGTGGGTCTCAACCCTGGCGAGGGTCGAATGACCAAAACACAGGTGTCAGGTATTTACATTCTGAATCATATCTGTAGCAAAATTACAGTTTTGAAGTAACCACCAAAATTATTTTTTGGTTTGGGGTCACCGCAACATGAAGAACTGTATTGTAGGGTCACGGCATTAGATGATTCTAAAGCAAAGGGCCAGCTTTTGAAAAGTTTCCATTAAATCCATCAATAATTCATAAAATTATAGTTCTTTTTCCCCCTTATATCTTTTGAGATAGGGTCTCACTCTACAGCTCAGGCTGGCTTTGAGCTCAGGTTGTAGCCCAGGCTGGTCTCAAACTTGCAAGAATCCTCCTGCAAGAACCTCTCAAGTGCTGGCATTTATAGACATGCCCGGCCACACCTGGCTTATAATTCATTTTTATTGCTGTATAATAGTCCATTATGTACACACATTGCATATCCAAATCATATACAAAAATTAACTGAAAACAGGTCAGATCTTGCACCATAAGAAAGATCTTTAAAAGAAAAATGAGAAGCCATTATTCATTTAATTAAACATGTTCACTCTGTGAAAGACTATTAAGAAATGAAAAGTTAAGCCATAGACTGGGAAAAAGTATTTGCAAAACCCCTTTTTTTTTTGGCACCAAGGATAGAACTCAGGACCTCATGCTTGCCAGGAAGTTACTTATACCGCTGAGCTATCTCCCTGGACCAGATCATATATCAGATGAAGGACTTTTAACCATAACATATAAAGAATCCTTAGTATTCAACAATAAGAAGCAGGGGGTGGGGGGATGGGCAAAAAGTTTAAACCTGTACCTCACCAAGGAAAACAGACAGATTGAAATAACCCTATGTGCAGCTGCTTAACACCAGTCCTTAGGGAAACATAAGCTAAAAGCCACCGCATGGTACCACTGTGTAGCAGTTAGAACAGCTAACATAAAGAATTCAGAAGACAGCAAGTGCTGACAAAGATGCAGAAAAACCGAAGCTCTGAAGCCAGGCTGGGAGGCATGGAATGGTAGTGGACAGGCCCTCTGGAAAACAATCTTCTTTCTTAAGAAAGTTAAGCCTATCCTTACACCATAAATCAAATCTGTGGGTACTTATGGTAGGGGAATAAAGACTCACCCTCACACCAACGCTTGCATACATACGCTTACGGCGCTATCACTCATGACCGCTCCAGACTATGAGAACTACTCAGACGTTCTTCAACCAATAAATGGAAACGCAAACTGGGGGACCTTCACATGATGGAGTATTATTCAGCTGAGCCGTGGATTCAGGAGCCACGTAACACTGAAAACAGCCAACCTCAAAAGATTCTATATGGTGTGAGTCCACTTTTTTATGGTGGACAGGTAAAGGCAGAATTCTAGGAACAGAGACTTGGGCAGCGAGTGCCGCCTGGGCATCAGGGAATTGGACAGACGTTGGAATTGGTTCACATCTTGTTTGTGGTGATGATTACAAGGATCAAGACATGAGTGAAAACCTAGCGAAAAATACAACAATACAAATGAAGTTTCCCTTGTGTGAATTTTATTTTATTTTATTTTTTAATATATTTAATATTTATATTTAGTATATTTAGTACAGGATCTCACTACGCAGCTTGGACTCATAGTGATCCTTCTGTCTCAGCCTCCCAGCTCTGACATTACAGGTGTGCATCACTCTGCCAGGTCTCGAAGGCTCACTCAGCACGCCCAGGGGTGGGGCCAGTGGGGCATGTGGTACCGGGGGATCAAACCTAGCTCCTTGCACTTGCTCAGCAGCCCCCATGTATGAATTTTAAAAACAAAATATTGACCAATGATTTCAGGTGTATGTGTGTCCTGACTCACCCACCCAATTCCTCTGAACTTGAAAGGCTCACTGAAGAGCGCAAAGGCCTCGCAGCTGGGGTTCAGAGAACTGGCGGAGGGAGCTGCCCAGCAAGGTCTGGGAGCCGAGCAAGGCTCGGCTCCGGAGAAGCTGTGCTCTTCTATGACTGCCTGGCTGCCATGGATCACATCTAAGAGTGAATGAGAGGGAAGTGCTTTTTCATTTTTCAAAAAGTGATGAAAAAGCGAAGTGATCAAAAGAGAAAAATGGGACCAGCAAGATAGTTCAGCAGTCTAGAGCACCTGTTTAGGCAACCACATAGACTTTAGTTCGATCCCTGGCATCACATGCTGTGCCAGCCCCACCCCCAAGGCAGGCTGAGCCAGCCATAACATAAAAGAAATAAAAAGTTTTTTTAAAAAGGAGAGGGGAGGCTGAGATAGGATTACCAGGAGTTTAAAAGAGAGAGAGAGAGAGAGAGAGAGAGAGAGAGAGAGAGAGAGAGAAATGATCAGAGCCCTAAACTAGGACCGAGGTCAGCAGGGAGAAGGAAACGGTCCTGCTGCTCTAGCATGGCGTACTTAGTTTCCTTGTTTGGCTGACACCAGCGATGCCAGGCCAGGAATTCTTCCGGTGTGTGTTTTTGGTCTCCTGTCTCCACTGTCTTCGAATAAACAGACATGTTATCTCCAAGTCTTTCAGGGAGTCCCAGGCACAGTGTGACACAATCCAGACCACAGGAGCCCACGGATCACAGCGCAGGCCCTGTTGCTATGAACACCCAACTCAAGAGGTCTGGGCGAGTCTGGACACCTCCCAGAGCCAACTTCTCTGTTCCACCAACGCCTCGCAACTAGCAGCACTTAGCCATGAAGAATGGAGATTTGTGGGCAGGACCAGGACCTCTGACCCTGGAAAATACGCATGTTCAAGGCTCTGGGAAACCCCGTGCATGAATCCACTGCTTGAGCAGGCGGTGTCATATTTGGCAGCAGGAGGCTGCCAAGAGGATGTGATATTTGATAACTAAAGACTTGTCTTTCTGACCAGCAGCAAAACATCAACCCAGTCTCCAAGGTTGGGTTGACAAAGTAGCTCCACAGATTAATTCTGTGGAAAGAAAGAGATTTTAGCTTGAGCTCCAAGAGCCACGGCCTCCTCCCTCTGTACTGTTCTGGGGTCGTGGATTTCCACTTAAAGGGGCCGCTTCACATGGTTCCTGGATGTTCCCAGATTGATTTTTCCTCTTAATGACCTGGTCACCTTTGCCATTGACAAATATCTCCTCAGTGAAAGGGCTGGGCTGCCCCCAGGGGATTCCCTTGGCCAGAGGACTGCTGCCAAGCCCTGTAGCTCTATTTCAAGTTCCCTTTTCAATGGAAACCATCTGATACCCTTTGCCCCAGCAGTCCTCTTTGAATAAATTCAAACAAAGAGAAGAGTTCTGACTCAGAGAGCCCACTCCCTGTCTACACAAACATTTGTAATTACTGGAAGAAAAATAAAAAGGAGAAGGAGAAGATAATAAAACTTATCTTTAGTGGACACCAGGAAACCCAGTGAAAGTGTATTGGTAGATGAGTTCCCCAGTTTCCCATGAATGGCTTTTCATAGGGTTGTCACAGTCCAGGATCAAATTGTCAGGGTTAAGATGACACCTGGGAAAACTGAAAACACAAACAACACCGAAGTCAGGAGTCAAAAGAAGTTGGTTCCAGCCATGGGATCTCAGTGGCCCTCACCCTTCTCAGGGTCTCAGTTTCCTCTCGTGCAAAAAGGCGAGGATGTGGTTTACGTCACCAGAACTTGTCCCACCAGAGTGGTTTCAACGCTGCTCAAGCTTTCCAAATGGGATCTCTGGTCTTACTGTTTCCGCTCTTGGACTGCGGGATGTAGCTCAATGCTCACCTTCCTATCAGGCCTCCGGTTCCATCTCTACTACCCGAGAGTATTTTTGCCGCCTTCTCTTTGCGGGGTAGGCCCTCGCACTTACGGGAAGCCTCCGTTTGCGTAGCTTGCTGCTCTCTAGGAGCGTGAAAGAGAAGTTCGTTTTGGCTCTCGGTTTCAGAGGGTTCTGCCCATGGTCAGTCAGAAATAGCACAGTGGAAGGGTGAGCTGGAGGAGGGAAACCCTCACCTCACAGCAACCAGAAAGCAACAGCAGGCGAACCATATCAGAGAAGAAGGGGCCAGGGACCAAATACAGTCCCCAAGGTTCCACCCCCAGACCGACTTCCTCCAATCAGGCCCCACCTTGTAATAGCTCCATTCAGCTGTGAATTTGTGCATGGAAACCCTTTATCTTTATTTGTTTTAATGCTTCCTTCCTTTTATTTTTATTAATACAGAGTCTTGGGTCTTGTCTCACAGTTGGGACTCATACCGATTCTCCTGTCTCAGCTTTTTCAGCACTGGGATTATAGGCATCTGCCACCATGTCCAGTTTTAGGGCTGGCATGATGTACCCAGGGTTCTGGGGCCAGCATAGCATGCAGTACTGGGGATTGAACCTGGGACCTTGTACTTACCAGGCCGGCGCTTATTCTGCCAAACTATCTCCCCAGCCCAATGAAATCCTTTAATGACATTAGCACTTTCATAGTCCAAGTACCTGTCTAGGACCCTCTTCATGTATCCAAGGTGACCTGGCACAATGAAGGAACAGGTTGTGGCACCTAAAGGTCATTTTCCTCTACATTTGTAAAAACACACCACCTCCCTTCCCCCACATCTGAGCTCCCCTGGCCCCTGTCTCTGATTTCTGTTCTTTTCTAGCAGCTCTGCATTCTGTGCTGACTGCGACTCAGGGAGCAATTGGGGTCACGCCAGTACCCTGGCACTTGCACAGGGGTCCATGTGCTGGGGAGGTGGCCGGTGTATTCCTCTCCTCTTTACAACATTGTCACACAAAAGTGAGTGAACATATATTGATTTACTAAAGCATAGAGGAAGTCATAAAGTACAAAGGAGAACACTTTTTTTTTCTTGCAGTACCAGGGACTGAACTCAGGACTTTGTACTTGCCAAGTAAGCACTTATTCTACTGAGCTATCTCCCTGTCCAAAGAAGAATGCTTTAAGGGACACCAGTGCCATTTTTTCTTGTGCTTTCACAGAAAACTATGTGAGGCAGTGCACATTTTTTGGGACACTCCAGGTCATGATCTTGTCTCAGAGTGACTGCCTCCTTCAAATCTCCTGTCTCTGGGTGCTGCTAGGCTTTGACCCTGTGTCCCAGAAAGCACATGTTGGAAACTTAACCCCCAGTGTATCAAGAGGCAGGGCCTTTACGAGGTGGCCAGGTCTCTGCCTTCATGAATGGCTGAAGTGGCCCTCCCGGGAGTCAGTGCCTCATAAAATGATGTTTCCTGCCATATCATGTTGCAGTGAGAGGTCTTCTGGGTGTTGCCACCCTTGAGCTTAGATTTCTCAGCCCCCACGGCTGGGAGCCAGTACCTTTGTGTTTGTTATAGGTAACTCAGCTTGGGGCATTTTGGGAAGGCTGCGGAAAACACCCACCATGCCTGCGCTCCTGTGATGGAGAACCTCCACGTGCAAGCTCCAAGGACTGAGCTATTGCCCAGGATCCTCCGACCCCACTCTCTCCCCAAGAATTTGGTCAATAAAGGCTTTGTTGTCCCATCTGAGATGACGCTACAGTACTCAACAAACTAAATGGGGGCTTTCGAAGTCCCTTAGCTGTGGGGGGGACATGAGGACCTTTTTACGGTGCCCCTGCCAAGGCGAATTGAAGAGACTTTTGTGCTCTTCCACCTAGGCATGGGCTAATCCCTGAGGCATGCATAGCACCCCAACCCAGGACATTCAGCCTCAGAAATAGTACCGACTAATTATAGGTCCTAAAGCAGACAACCAACTTTTCTTTTGCACAAACTGCTTGCCCTTTGCAGGACCGACTCTTGGAGTTCTGCTTTACCTTCTTTGGAGGAGTAGCATGCTTTCCTTTGCTCAATTCCTGCCCATCCACTCCACTTTCCAGCTGTGCTACCCTAGACAGCAAAAGGGCTCCTGCCCACCCCCACCTGTACCCCTAGCTTGCAAAGCCCCTCAAAGATCTCCTGGATATTTGGAATATTTTGCTCATAACCAAGAGACAAGAGAAGTTCCTAGTTG
>PVJA010037531.1:0-20314 GCA_004027025.1 Myocastor coypus | reverse complement strand
CCGATCCTCCTGCCTCAGCCTCCCGAGTGCTGGAATTACAGGCGTGCGCCACCACGCCCGGCTGGAAAATAACAATATAAAGCATGTACAATATGTGACTGATAGACAATATGAGGATAGGAATATATATATATATATATATATATATATATATATATATGATATATGCCATATATATGCACATAACTCAAAGTATGAACACCTATTTCTAGGTTTATGATAACTCTTATTGGTGCCATTTTCCCTTCCAATTTTTTTTTTTTTTTTTTTTTTTTTTGCAATGATAGTTTCGTACGCAAGGAAGATAACATGACTGTTTCAGAAAGATGGAGTGCCTGTATGGGCCAGTGCCCTAAAGCCAAGAGCATCCCTTCTGGCCCCTGAGGAGTCACGGAAGGAGCCAAAGGTCCTGGGGCATCCCTCAGAATTGAGACAGCTGTGGCATTTGTCATCTAAGCCCAGCATTTCAGGGTCTGCAAGGGAAAGTGACTGACACTGTGCTGATATGGCCAACATCCTCTGGGACTCCGGGGGTCACCCAAGGCATGCTGTCAGCCCAGTTAAAGCATAGATTATGCTCCCCTGGCCTCTGGAAATGACCTCATGTTGAGGTTCACACCATAGACCCCTAGACCTTCTTTGTATTAGCAGCATCGGGTGGGGTCTCTATATACACTTATCAAACTCCAGGTTCTCTTCAGCTTGTATAAATCTTTCATCTTTTTTAAACATGCCAGCCAGAAGGCTACAGACTCTTTAAAAGTTAGGCTTTCTCATCTAATTAGCTCATTCAGACTGATAGAAACCTAATTTTAGAAATTCATTCTTGATAATATATATATCTATATATTTCTTAAAGAAATAGACCCCTGGGTGGAGAGCTGAGCCAGTGGCGTGTTACCGCACGCTAGTTCCAATCTTGGAAATGCTGTGTGAGTTCAGCTGTTCAATTCCAAGCCTCCTGAGGGGCGGGTGCAGCCCCTCAGGGATTTCCTCCAGGGAGCTGTCATCTCTGCGACCCAGGTCCTTACTTGAGATGACTGTCCCCTAGGTCAGCTCTGGGGCACTCTGCCACCAGCTAGGATACCCTCAGGCCTGTCAGGGCCCAGACTAGGTTTCTCCTTCCAGCTCCAGGCCTGCGCTCCCACCGCGGTGGCCTGTCCTGCCCGGCCTTCTGTGGCCCACAGCCTCTGCATGTCACCTCATGAGGGCCACAGCCTCCTATTCATTCTTCTTCCACGACGCAGGCATCGCCCCCCCAGGAAATGGGGAGCTTCTCACCAGGAATTGAGGGCCCTGGCACACACCGGGCAAGGTGAATCTGCCAGTCTCTCTCACTCGGATTAGAGAATGAGGTTGTAATTCCTTTACATACTCCATCTCCAACCCAATGGGGGTCGTTCTAAGGCGTTATAGGAGACCATTTTTATTATTAGCCCGGTTCCCTGAATGCCAATGTATTTGCATAAATGGAAACATGAAGGTCTCCTGGAACAGCCTCAAATTCCTGGAGCAGCCTCAAATTCCCCATGTGACCTCACAGGAAAGCTAGCACAGGACGGTACTGCAAGGGCAGTATCCTGCCTGTGACAGGGGCACGTGGGGGCACCCCTGGGCCACCACTCCTACAAAGGCGCCCCACTCCTGACAGCAGTGTTGTCCTATACCTTGACTATCGCTGCGCCAAAGGGCCCCCATGGATCGGCGCTCCGTCACTTGGCCCCCATCCTGAGAACTCAGCACCTGCTGCTGCTCGAGACCCACGCAGTACACGGGTTGGCCGCCAGCAGCCTGGCTTCGAGCAACCTCCTGCTGCCAGCTATACAGCAGCCCAAGTGTGGGTGACCTAACCCCCACAAGGAAGTGCGAACAACCCAAGCCAGATCCCAAGGCCACTCCATTTGTCCCATGACCCCAGTCTCAAGATACTGCACCTGCCCAGCGCCAGGGGTGTTTGGGCAATCCGTACTCTGCGGCCTGCACTATTCCCCAAGAGTGAGCACCACTGCACCACGCACGGGTAGTGAGGAAGGCTGACTCGGACTCAGGCAAAGAGCAGAACTCCCAGCCAGGAACACATGCAAAGCCACTAGTAGCACCACAGTGAGCATTAGACAGAGGCGTACTTTCTTTTAGAAGCTTTACTGCCATCCATTAGAAAGCAGTCTCTATATAGCCTTTATATTCCTGACTTGGCCAAAGTAAGCCACTCCACTGCCATCTACCAGGAAAATTATCATAAGAAACCTGGGACGTCTGTGATGTGAATAGTGACCCCTCAGAAATGGCACTGTTGTGCAGTGCACAACCTGCACAGCAGCACTGGGCAGGCAACCAGGGATATAAGAAGCCAGTGAGAGGGGGCCTTGCTGTGCTCCCCGCAAGTCTCAATTTCACCTTAAACTGGGAGCAATACGAGCCCCCCACCCTGGATGTCTTAATACTGAGCAAGCAGTCTTCCCACCAGAGTGGAAAAGCGATAAATGACTACAAATGACTCAGATGGTCAAACTGACCTCATTATTTGAATATCACATAATAACATATTGTAAGATAGAGGGTCAGTCATTCATGGTCTACAAGTGAGGGGAAGAGAAAGATGACCTGTGATTAACAAGGTTCTATCAGGGCTTCCCAAGCCCGTGACCACCATCAAAGATCGGGTGAGCCTGTGAAGGCAAAGCTCCCTTGTGTGTCCTGCAAGGACCCTGTCTTCCACCTACTCTGCCCCTGGTCAAGACAATAGTGTCTCCCAACCTTGCCCAATCTCCACTGGGAGAAGAAGGTGGAAGAATTGGCCATGGTTGTGAAACACTGGCCCAAGTGGGCATTTACAGCACATAAGGCCCTGGAAGCACC
The DNA here is from genome assembly GCA_004027025.1 of Myocastor coypus. Taxonomy (NCBI): domain Eukaryota; kingdom Metazoa; phylum Chordata; class Mammalia; order Rodentia; family Myocastoridae; genus Myocastor; species Myocastor coypus. Next base: position 17,455 of record PVJA010037531.1, on the reverse strand, counting down.
CTTTGGATGGAGCAAGCTGGCCTGGGCCCACAGGCAAGCTGCACTCTCCATTCCTCTATGCCTGTCTCATGACTTACACAGCCCACGGTCCTGCGTGTAGGCTCATAATGAAAGCCAAACTTGGGTCTCATCCTTCAGTACTTCTTCCCATAGGGGGCACTAGAAGGAAGGTAGAAGAAGGAATCAGCAGGGTACCACTTCCCATGGCCCCGGAAAGTCAGCTTCCCATGAATAATGGTGCTGCTGGCACATGCAGCCGGCATGAAGTGGAGGTGGAAACGCTTATCCTGGATCCCAGGAAATGTGAGCCTGTAATGTAAGTTCCTACAATAGACCCATCATAGGCCTGGTCACTTAGGTAAACACACAGGTGAGGCAGAAGAAATAACACAGAAAACCCTGAAACTGAATACTGGGGTTGAAGGACTCCAGAGTCCTGCCCAGGGCATGCTAGACAGTGGCCCTCCTGCAGCCCCAGCACCTGGGTCTTAGCCGGAGACCACCAGCCTCACTTGGCCCTGGAACCTTCAGTCCTTGCTATGGTTCCTCTCCTCCAGCTGCCCTCCGGGGCTCCACGCAGTTCCTCCCCTCCGAGGTGAGTGGGATGGGAGTGTTCATATCACTTAGGGAATTCCTAAGCACCCCCAGCGGCTGGCCTTTTCAGAAGACAGCACATTTCCCTAAGTCTGAGGAATTTGGCTTGGAAATCACCACACCTAGAGGATGTTTCAACCAGATCTAAGCCTCTAAACTGGGAGTAGCCACTGGGCCCCTTCTTTATGGTACCCCATAGGCAGGAAGTGACGTCAAGTCCGGCAAATGCTGTATGGTGCCGCAAGAAACAGACTCCTCAGGCATAAAAACCACACTCTCAGAGACAATTTTCTAAATCTACAGTAGAATAGGAAGCACTGTTTCCTAATGGACAGCAAAGTCTATTTTAAAACAAGAGAAAAGGATGGGGATATAGCACAGTGGCACAAGCACCTACCTGGTAAGTACAAGGTCCTGAGGTCAATTCCTAGTACCACCCTCCCCTCAAAAAAAGAATAAACTGAAGCAGCGTGGAATTGGTACAGGGGAAAAAAATCAAAAAAAGAAGACAAAAAAGAGAATTCAGAAAAGATATCACAAATTGAGAAGGTGTGACGATTCTTTCCCCAGGAGCAGAGTGACTCATCTTGGGTGGCACTAAAGAGCAACTAGAAACTGGAAAAAGATCAAAGACTAATTTTTACCTCACATCGTTAACAACAACAACCACCCTGGAGGTCTATATTAAAGACACAAATCTATAAAACACTGAGAGAAACACAAGAAAATATTTTGTGACCCTGAAATATTTTTTTAAATGTGTTTGGTACAGGATCTCACTACACAGCTCAGACTTGTAGTGATCCTCCTGTTTTTAGCCTCTCCAGCCCTGGGGTTACAGAAGTGTGCCAGCACTCTGGGTCTCGGTGGCTGGCTCAGTGCACCTGAGGATGGGTCAGGTGTGGCATGTGGTACTGAGGATCAAACCCCAGTCCCTCTGCTTATCTACTCAGAGATGTCTTAAAACACACACACACACACACACACACACACACACACATATACACTTCAGAGAAAAGTCTCATACATCCAACTCTAGGACAGTGGGGGAAAACAGTATGGAAAAGACACCATAAGCAAGATTAAAAGATGAAAAACTACATCACTTTAAACCTTAAACCAAACAAAAGATCTAAATCTTGAGTGTGTCAGGAATTCCTACAAATCAATACAAAGATCTAAAAATATCAATAAAAAATCACCAAAAGATACAAGCAGTAATTTGCCAAGTGAAACACAATGAATATAAGAAAAATACTCAAAAATATCCTTAAAACGAGGAAAATAAAAATTAAATAAGATTTTTTATACATAATATTGGCAAAAGTTAAAATGTTTGAAAATGTTGACACATTTCTATACTGCTAGTGGGAGTATAAGTTAGTCAGCTGCTTCAGAAGACAATTTGGCAGAACTATTAAAAATGGAAAATGCACATACCCAGCAGTTCTACCTCTGGGTAGAAATACTCCCTCATGTGCCCAGGAAGCATATATAAAAATAAAGATGTCGACTGCCTCAATTTTTACAAAACCAAGAATGTAAATGTCTATCAATAAGGCAATAAATAGGCCCTGGACAGTTTTACAGAATACTATGCAGCTGTTAAAAAGAGCAAGGCATTCTACGTGTATGTCATCTTAGCTATTTTCCTTATCAGTGGGACACAGGACAGTGGTACCTCAGTTCATGAACTTTACTCTTTCATGATTTTGATTGCAAACCACATTGGACAAAAAAAAAAAAAAAGAATCAAATTCAGTAGTTAGGTTCAATGTTAATCTTCCAGGGAAATTTGATTTGGTTTGCAACTAGAATCATGGAGAAAATTGAGTTCATGAACTAAGGCACCATTGTACCTGATACAATTGAAAGGGAGTTTATTTTGGTCCATGCTTTAGTCTATGGCCAGGTGGTTCCAGAGAAAGCACAGCAGAGAAGTGCGGCAGAAGAGAGCTCTTCTTTCATGGTGGCCGGGTACAAGGAGGGACATGCACCCTCCCAGGTCACATCCCCAGTGACCACCTCCTTCACCCAGATCACCTCCTCACAGCAAGCCAGCAATAATGCCCTCACAATCCAATCACTTTTCAAAAGTGCTGCTAGGAGTGCATGGGGCTCTGGGAGGAAATCCAGACATGAGCCGTAACATTCTGCCCCTGCACCCCCCTCCAACACTTGTGTACCTCTCTTGGTACAAAATGTATTTCATCCATCCCTAAGAATCAAAGTCTTAACTTTTTGGCATTGCTGAAAAGCCCAGGTTCCAAGTCTCCCCCAAGGGTACAGGTGCACTTTTAGCTATGAGCCCTGTAAAATATCAAAAAGAAGTTAAGCCCCGCTGACACAAAATGGTACAGGGTAAACATTCCCATTCTAAAAGGGAATGATACAGGGATAGAAATCAGTGGGACTCAAGCAAGACTGAAACACAGCAAGCCAAAAATTAAATCCCATAGTTCCATGCCCAGCACCTGGGGCAAGTTGTGGCACCAAGAGGTGAACTCCAAAGAGCGTGGATGGCCTCACCCCTGAGACACTACTGATGGGTACAGCCCCTCATGGCTTTTTCCTTGGGCTGGTTTTGCTGACTCCTTGTGACTTTCCTCAGACATTCCTCTTTCTTGGTTTCTCCAGTTTTCTGGGGTCTCCACTGTATTGTCAGCCTCCCTCTCCAGGCTTCACACAGTAAATTTCTAGGGACACACTGGCTGGCCTTTTAGGCCTTCTTCTGAAATCTAAAGGAAACTTCTCTGACACAACAGTTCTGGCATTTTGCGTGCCTATAAAACCATAACCACAGAGATGATGCCAGTGTCTGCCACCACCTCAAGCAGTAGCTAGGGCACCAGAATCATGACTACAGAGGCTTCTGAGTGCCTAGATGGCTGAGTACCATAAACCAAGTCTGAGGGAACCAACTGCTAAGTGGCCTTCTGAAACAGAGTGTTATAAGGCCTTCTTCTCAAAGCAAAGTTTTACACTCTTCTGCTCTTGAGTTTATAAAAGGAGAGGCCTTGCTGAGTCCTGAAATACCCTCAAGCCATTGTTCCTATTGTCCTAATCCAAAGTACTGGACTTCTTTTCCATGTTAAAATTTTCAGCAACAAGGCTCTCCCATGCTTCCATTTTACAGGCTTTTCTTTTCTAGGGAAACTGAAATGTTTTGATTTTTTTTTTTTTTTTCTCTTGGCTTTCAGTGTGAACCTGGCTAAAAGCAGCAAGCAGTATGTATCCCTGCTACCATCTGAATTTATGCTACCTTGAAATTTCCTCCACCGGATCAATTAGTCCTTCACCTTTAATCTCAGTCTCCCACAAAGTCTTAAGACATGAGCAAACTGTAGACAAATTTTCTGCCAGAACATATCACACATGGCCTGGAGTCCAAATGCCAATGGAGTCCTTCTTCCCAACTGAAATTTCCTGAGCCTAAGCTTGGTTGCCAGTACTTTGGGCTTCTTCTCCAGCTGGCATTTCCAAATCTTTCTAAATTCCTTCTGCAAACCTATTCGAAAGCTGCATGGTCAGTATATTCACAGCAACGACCTGACAGTCACCAGAATTTGTATCAGTCACTTGCCCCATTCCTAGGACATCGTACCTGACACAGCTTGAACAAGGAGAGGTGCATTTAGGTTCACAGTTCAGAAGTTTCAACCCTTGAATGGTTGGCTCTAAGGCAGGACAGCATGGTGGTGGGGCATTGCAGAAGAACAGCTGTTCCCCTCATGGAAACCAGGAAAAACAGAGAGATGAAGGGGAGAGTAGGCAGGGAAAGCGATCCTTCCAGATTACACATCTGGTACGCAGCCTCACAGACCCTGCCTCCTAACACCAAGTCAGCTTTAAGACCCTAAATCCAATTCCCTTGCAAAAGTTCCATCTATGAGTTCATAAGGCTTAGAGGGATGTAGACACAGACCATAACATACGGAATAGTGCACGTACAAAAAAAAAAAAAAAAAAAAAAAAAAAAAAAAAAAAAAAAAAAAAAAAAAAAAAAAAAAAAAAAAAAAAAAAAAAAAAAAAAGAAAGAAAGGAAAGAAAAGAAAAGAAAGATAGGGCTGATCAGGCAGCTCAACAGACTAAAGCACCTGCTTAGGCAGAGTGCAGCAGCCAGGGTTCGATCCCTGGTGTGCTGGCCCTGCCCCCTGGGGCATGCTGAGAGGGTGACTGAGACTGGGCATGGTAGCAATGCCTGTAATCCCAGCACTTGGGAGACTGAACACGGGAGAATCATTATAAGCCTAGTCTGTGTAATGAGACCCTATAGACTCCATACTAAATACATAAAAGAAAGTTGTAGAAAAATGCCCATGAAATGATTCACATTTTAAACACATATACATTCAGGGCAGCAGCATCTGCATGTGCCACAATAGATACTAAGGCAAGTAAATGTACAGAAAATGGTATGCAGGGCCCGGCGGGATGGCTCAGTGGTCTAAAGCGCCTGCTTGGGGAAGCTTGGGCGGCTTCAGGGACCGCGGTTTGATCCCCCGCACCACATGCTGTGCCAGCCCTGCCCTCGGGGTGGGTTGAGCCGGCCATAAAAATGAGTGAATAAACAAACAGAGGTTCTGAAACAAGAAAAAATAAAATAAAATAAAATAAAATAAATTCTTTAAAAAAAAGAAAATGGTATGCAAAAATACTTTCAGACCTGGAGACGGGAGATTGTTCAGGTATGCATGTGACATTCAAACAAATTTCCCCTTTATCCCAACTACTGTGCTCTACTATATTAAGAAGGAAATTGGTTCACATGTGATTTTTTGAATTCAATATAAGCTTCTATTACAAAAGAAAAGAAATAAGAATTTTTGACAGAATTTTTTGACAGAAATACCTTGTAGAGACCTCATTCTGCTTACTATTATGATAACTCGACAGTGTCACACAAAGAGAGCTTTGTTCCCAACCAGACTGCTCTTGGTAGTTGCCTAGTCTGACAATAAGGCCTTTCTTCAACAAAAAGGTATTTATCCTGACATGCTGACATGTCAGGATAAAGTGTTGGCCAGAAGTTTCAAACAGAGGTCTTCTCCTAATACAAAATAATGAATGAAATAATCCTAGTGAACATTTACCATTCTCTACAATGTTCCAAGCCTGATGCCTGTGGCCTAATCCTGACAATAATCCCAAGAAAAAAGAGCCTTAGTACCCATTTAACAGATGCAGAAACTGAGGTTCAGAAGGATTAAGAAATGACGGCAGGGCAATGGGAACTTGGCACCTCTGATCTTCTACAACAGCACTGGACAAAGTCCATCATTTCTCCCATCTACCCTGTGGCCAAGGTACTGCTGATCTGCCACATCAGTAAGTAGAGGGGCACCACGCGGCTGCAGGGAGGCTCGAGGGCCCAATGTCACTGTTATGGTTTGTGTCTAGTTGCCTCCCCCCAAAGCCTCATGCAGTCATGGGGTGAGGATTTCTAGAGTCTGAGATTAACTCATGATCCACTGGGATTATGGGGTCTCAGTACTGCTGGAATTATGGGTATGAGTGTTACACCCAGCTTGAGGCAGACAGCCTGGATGAAATGTAAGAGAAATAGACATACTCTCTCTTGGTTGCCGCTGTTGGCCTGTTGCCACTGTTGCTGTTCTGCCATCATGGACTGCTGCTCTCTGCCATGTGCCAGTCTGCCTTTGAGCCAGCCAAGAGTATGGACTAAAACCTCCAGTAACTGTGAGCTAAATAGACCTTTCCTTCCTTCATTTTGGCTGTCGGGTATTTGTCCCAGTAGCCAGAGAAGAGTATCTAAGACAGTCACAAAGGACTCTGCTAGGGGACGTTTAGGCAGGTCACGTACTCCCACTGGGGCTTCTCTGTCACAGATGGAATGCAAAGTTCATGTGACAACTTCATGGTTATATGTATTGATAGAGTCTAAGCTTATCCAGACCAGCGCATGGTTGGGGCCCTATGGAAGCCGATAAGCAAAAGCCTGGATTCCTTCCTCTGCTCTTTCTTACTCCAGTTACTGCTGGAGTCTCTTATCGCCATCCTGTCTGTCAGCACAAGGAGGGTAGAAAAGTGGCAGGAGAAGCTGGCAGCAAGGTAGACGGCACACACTTGGCCTCCAGATGCTGAGAGCTTTTAGACAAAGTAACATCATATGTAACAAATGTCCCCCCAAATTATAGTACAAGGGGAGAGTGGCTTCGGGAGGTAAATTTAGCAAGAAGAGTAGCAGAGGGAATAGATGGATTCAATTAAGGCAAAGAACATCAAACAATTCCATGGACTCCTCATTTTAATGGAATATGTCATTTTCTCCTTGCTGCCTAAAAGTAATTCCCAACAACAAACAGCTCAGGCAGGATGTAGGGTACCTCATGATTCTGCAACCTCAACTTGAGGCATTTATTACCCTCAAGTGAGAAAGCTAATGCCCCTTCCCCCTCTCTTTGTACTATGCAGAAGTAACACATGAAGAAGACTAAGTAAATACAAGACACATGTCAGACACGCATTGCTCCAGAACCAGGTGTTATTCAAGTTAAACACATTTTCGTCATTTCCATGGAAGATTTGGTCTGTGGCAAAGTCTTCTTTTTAATGAAGCCAACCACTCTGTCATTTTTTTAAAGATGATAAATTAATAAAATGCTTATGTTTTCTTTCTCTTCCTAAACATTAATCATGAGAAAAAGGGTGCTATGCTTTTGCCAGATAGTTTATCACACAAATGTTATACTAGATGCTGTAAATTACTGTTTTACAGGTCACTTTATCCCTGTTAAGATTGTGTAAGATTCTTATTTCCTCTAACAGTATTTGCAATCATTTACAACCAAAAGGAATTTGGCTGTACAATAAATGTGCCACATACACAGCTGATATTAGTATAAATGGGTACATAATAATATATATGTACCATATTGATCTTGGTGCTACTACAAACTGACCTAAATTTCTACCCAAAGTCAAGTGTAAAAGTTTAGTCGCTTGATGGTTTCTTTATTCCGTAGCTCCTGGCTGTGCACATTAATTGACCACCATGTGATCCTACAATACAAGTGGGTTATAGTGTCACAAAGTTGCTTCACCTTCTAGAGCCAGGGGAAAAACTGGGGACTGTTGAGTAGAAACTCTACAATGGACAGCACTCAAACTACAGTAATGTGTATGTGTTCTAGCAGTGCCTGCCTGGCAAGTGTGAGGTCCTGAGTTTGATTCCTGGTTCCAATAGTAATAATAATAACAAATATATAGATTCATCAATTAAACATTGCAATGTATCCAAAGTCTTTTTGGTGGGACTGGGGTTCAAACTCACAACCTTGCACTTGCCAGGCAGGCACTTGTGCCACGGAGCTATCTCCCCAGCCCCTATCCAAAGTCTTTTTTATAGAAATACTGAATCACAATCACTACTAGATTTCAGCCTAAACTTTTTACCCCTTGGTATATAATACTAGGACTTGACCTCAGGACTTCACACTGAGCTATATCTCTACCTCCATTTTAATTTGAGACAGGATGTCACTAAGTCTTAGCCCATACTTTACTATCAAAGCCTACCAGCTAGAACAGAATGACACTGCCATACCATCCATCCCCTGGGTCCTAAATAATAGCCTCCAGTGAGACACTGCTGCAGAGGTATGCTAATGCTAAAATAAGGAACCACTGCCTTGTTTCTCTGAGATAGGGAGTCCTGACATTGGGTGATAAGCCATCCTTGGTTTTTAAAAAATTTATTTATATTTATTTAGAGAGCTATTCACTGGCTCTTAGGAGAAGAGGGAGCACTGGAAACTTGAGGCACTGCTTTCCAGAAAGTGGCCTTGCTCGTAAGGCTACTGGCAGGATCAGCTGCCACAGCCTGCCTGGCCAGAGGGCTCCCTCACAGGAGCACAGGAACAGAGGGTCCCTGCCACAGAGACCTCTCCTGGGGCAGCTTACAGTGTGACAATGAGAACTTCTGAGAACAAGCCAAGAGCATATGTGTGAGTGAAAGAGAAGCCACAGAAGTGGTTGTAACCTAACCTCAGAAGTGACATCTCATATGTTTGCTGTCGTCTACTTGTTAGAAGCAACTCACCAGGTCCAGCCCACATCAGAAGGGAGAAGTTCACATAGAACAGGAATGCATGGACATGGGGCTCACTGGAGGCCACACTGGGGGCCACCCTATACCTTCTCTGCCTGTGCAACAAGACAGGAATAAACACTAATACAGAACATAAACAGAGGGAAAACAGGCGGGCAAAATGGAAAGGGCCGTGCTCTAGCGATTGCTTATTTCTGCCCATCTTTCCAAAATCCAACCAAACAACCCACCTTCTGACAGACACCTTCTCCGGGCAGCATCACACTTGCACACAGTGCCAGGGTTCAGGCCCTCAGCTCTCCATACTGCTGACTTTGGTTTTTTGAAACAAAGTCTCCCTGTGTAGTTCAAGATGCCCTTGAACTCACCATGTAGCCACGGCTGGGCTCACACGGGCTGCAGTCCTCCTGCCTCAGCCTCCTGGGTGCTGGGATTATCATGGTGTACACCATACCCAGCTAGTACTCCTTTTCTAGCCTATCTTCATACTTCAATAAGTCTTGGACACCTCAGCCAGAACAACTTTCCAACTCCTGCTTTTATCTTTATGATGCCAAAAGTGCTTGGTGGTACCACATTGTCAAAATCCAGACTCTTTAATCTGGCATTCAGTGAGTAACTTGAACCAGACCTGGCTACCTAAAAGAGAACCAGCAGAGTTCTTCCTTCCTTGCCTTGGCAAGACCCCTCTACACCTTACCATTATAAACCTTTTCCAAATTCCATGCTGCAAAGCAGATCCCATCACTTTTTTTTTTGTCTTTTTGAGACAGGGTCTCGCTATGCAGTTGTGGCTGGCCTTGAGCTCACTTTTGTAGCCCAGGCTGGTCTCAAACTCGCACCAATCCTCCTGCCTCAGCCTCCCAAGTGCTGGGATTACAGGCGTGAGCCACCATGCCCGGCCGATCCCATCACTCTTAACTGCAACAGCTCTTCCTGTGAACAGGCACAAGTGGAGGCCATACCACTCACCTCGAAGCTCGGAGCTCCATCACTGGCCAGTCCTTGGGCAGGCATCACATTTCCCTTAAGGAGTTGATGAGTTCCCCTCCTCCCTTCTTCCAGGAAAATCTGGCTTGCCTCCCTCCAGGGATGGCTGGCTTCTGACAGGCAATGTCCGTGAAAAAGTTGAACAGATGATCTGAAGGAACTGTCACGCCCAGTGATCAGCATAGCCGAAGAGGTCACTACGCAATAAATATTCATCCGTGCCACACATCCTTCAAACGGGAACATTTCACCCAGGGGCACCCCAGGGAGGCCAGAACCTTCCAAAAAGCAAAGGCCAATGAGATTCATCTGGGTGTGACAGGGTCGAGCCCATTGACGCACGCACAAACAAGCCTACCCGCATGGCACAGCTGCAGATAGCTCGGTATCCCCTCTTTCACCGCCCATCCTATTCCCACACTGGCCAAGGAGTGCAGGGTGACAAGTGTCATGGCATTGGCTGGCACGGCCAGGGCAGAACTCCGCAGTGTGAAGCAACTTCAGGGCTTGGACCATGGGACAAATGCACGTCTGGGGAACAGCGGGAGAGAGATCTGACGGGTGATGGGAAGGTAGAGGGGGAAATTTTGGGGAGGAGTGCACGTGTATTTCAGTTAATTTCTAGTAAACAACAACAAACCCCCCTCTATTTTTTAAAGAGCTAACAGAAGACCTTTTCAGAGTTTTTATTACTCACCCCAGGAGGAAAATCTCGGTTCAAGCACCGAACATCCAAACTCTCGAGAACAGCCCGCGCGCTCTCCGTAGCAGCAAAGCCCGCAGCGAGTTCGCTCAGGACCCGACGCCTGCGCCACTCCGGCCACCTGGACTGCGCGACCCCGCGCTGCGCCGGACCCTGGGAGCCAAGCCGGGGGCGCGGGGTCGCCAAGTTTCCTTCGCTCGGCCCGCAGCCCAGGCGGGAAGGTCCGCTCAGCCCTGTCGCGGGGCCGCTGGAGCCTCTTCCACCTGCTCCAGAGGCGTCTGCGGTCTGCAGCCCGAGGTCCTCAGGCCCCCCCGGGCTCGAGGGCAGCCCAGCCCGGGCCTCCCCGCCGGGCCTCCGGGAGCCCTTGGGAGCGCCTAAGCGCCTAACCCGGGCGGCGGGGCCGCGGGCCGACCGGGATGCGCCGCCCCAGACCCGGGTCCTCCAGCCCCGCAGGGAGCGCGCCCCTCCTCCGGCCGCGCTCCGGCCTCTCTGCTGCCCCTGGCGGCCGCGACGCGCAGGGCGGGCGGGCGGCGGGCGGGCCCCGAGCCGGCCCCTCCCCTGCTCCTCCCCCGCGCGGAGCGCTCAATGTCGGAACGTTCCGAAGATGACGTCGGAGCGTTCTCGAATCCCGTGTCTCTCGGCTGCTGCTGCCGAAGGAACAGGGAAAAAGCAACAAGAAGGAAGAGCAATGGCGACACTGGATCGCAAAGTGCCCAGTCCGGAGGCGTTTCTGGGCAAACCCTGGTCCTCCTGGATCGACGCCGCCAAATTACACTGCTCCGACAGTAAGAACCCCACCGCCTCCTCCTCCTTTTATTATCCTGTAACCTTTCCATTCACCTAGAGCCACTGGGAAAAAGTGTGTGTGCGAGAGAGAAGAGTGGCCCCCGTGTCCTCCATGCTTTCCCTCTCTCTCCAAATAAATACACACGGAGACAGATCACCAGTGCCCAGGGAGGCCCGGCTGCCAGGGCCGGCCGTCTGTCTGTCTGCCTGTCTGTCTGTCCGTGCCGGGTTCCCCGTGGCAGCCCGCGGGGTGGGCTTTCGCAGCCCACCGTGGTATCTTTAAAAGGCTACTCTGTTGCTGCTTGCATAGTTTTTTTGGTACCTATCTGGGCCAGGTAGATGGGAACCCAGACTTGGGAGAAAATGTTGCATTCTCAATTTTTGCAAAATTTTCATAGACAGTATTTATATCGATCTATTTGCAAATAAACATTCTCCCTCCCCCTTTGACTTTGGCTTTTTTTTTTCTCCCCTACCCCCTCTATTTTTTTCTTTCCTCATTTTCTCTTTTCCTTTTCTTTTTCATCTGCAGATGTAGATTTAGAAGAGGCTGGAAAAGAGGGTGGAAAAAGCAGGGAGGTTATGAGGCTTAATAAAGAAGGTAAGTGGAGCTACTGGCATTTTAGTGTTAGCATGTGTGGCAGAATCTTCACAGGATTTGGAATATAATGTGAATTGTTCTGCTGGGTACAGAGTGACTAAGGCTTGTCAAAAATTGAGCACGCCCAGGTGACTACTGCTTCATGTTAACTTCTTTCAAAGTATAAATACAACTGGGGGGCCGGGGTGGGGAAAACTGGAAGGAGAAGTTTCCTGCACTTAAGTGGGAGCCCACATGGGAACCTTCTGATACGTATCAGCCATTCTCCTATGGAATATCATTGCTGATGGGGGGGGGGGTCTCAGGATCCCTGAGAATTGAGGCTCCCTTCACGAGCGTTCCAGCCTTCCTTGTGGGTAAATGCACAAGTTTTAATGAACCCCACATGGTCAGTCATTCTAGCAGCTACTTCTCCACTCTCCACTGAAAACCATTATACATGGCAAACCTTTGCAGCAAGTGGCGTTTGGCCCACTTTGCACATAGTCACAGATAATTATGTGGCAACCAGGGTTAGGGGCATCTCTGTACCTGCAGCTCCCTTCCCCCAGCTAGTCCCTCCTATCTGCTTTTCCAGCATGCCAGTATGTTAGTTGCAGTGGGACAAAGTAGTAAATGGGCTATCCCAGAATGAGACATATGAATCATACACGTGGTTGTTGTAAATAAATCACCCTGATTGTGTGTGCAACTCTGCTATATGCAGTGCTGATCTATGGGCTTCCAGTGGAGCAAATCCAGAGGACACTTTTGCTGCACAAATAGATGGGTTCGTTTGAATTGTAATACACTAACTGAAGTCTTGTGAATATAATTGGCTGGAGCTGAGGGCGGGAGACAGACTTGAAGGAGCAGAAGAGGTTGGTGGGAGATACTTCCTAAAAGTTCAGGCAAGGCTAGGCCATAGTTACCCAAAATGAAAGGAGAAGAGGCATTTAGCTCCAAAGATCCTTCTCGAGAAAGGGGATTTCACCCCTAAGAACTAACTGAAAGCTACTTGGAAAGATGCAACTCGTTTTGCAGGTCAACACCTATCAGAGTTGGTTTTCCTTTGCTCAGTCATTTCCTGACCATCCAGCAGGAGAAAAATGTGTACATTAGAAAAAATAACATGGAGGTTAAAATGCATGCATATTCAAGGACAGCTCTCTAGCATAGTGTTTCTGCTAATTAAGCACTTTTGGAACAAAACATTATTCTGAGGATGTTTGCCTCTAAATATCTTGGTGTGATCTTGACATGGGTTTAGCATGCATGAGGGAATGATGTCGAGTGGACTTCTTACAAGTGACAGCTTATTTGTGCTAAATATCCACGTGTGTTGGCATTGGGTAGGATCCCTGGAGGTTGTCTGTCATCACCAACTCTGGAGGTCTTTAAACACTTAAGGATTGGGTTCTCAGTTCCATGAGAGATGAGAAGGCCGTGAAAAACTTTAAAAGGCAGTTGATGGTATGGCACGGGACTGGCACCTCTCTGGTCTGGGTGATGAGTTATGGCTGTCATATACAACACTCATATTCTTTCCACTGTTCCTACTTCTATTTCAAAAGATTTTTTTTCTAGGATTTCTTTGCCTAATGAAAAATGGGTTCTTTTAAGGAAAAATGAAAAGCTCTCCATCCCTCAGAAGTCACAAAGGGTACATCCTGCTTATTATATCCTTTGTCCTGGAAAGGTACAAAGATTTAGCCCCTAATTATATGTATTTGCATTAAGGGCACCCGCTGCTCAGTGCAACATGCAGTTGCTGACTCCACCAAAATAGCCACCCAGGGGCTGACTCTCTTTGTTCATGGAGTGGAGTTGGGTGAGCAGGGCCTAGTGGTCTTTCTAGTACATGGCACTGTGTTCTCTGCAGGTAAAATGTACATGGACTAAATGCATTTTCCCCATTGTAAAGATATAAGAGTCAAGATGAGACTTGGGTGTTTGATTGCCTGGGATGCTGGAACACTGGTTGCCTTAGTCTGGCCATGGCCTCCATGTTGGAGTTACCACATGGGAGGTTTGGGGTGAGGGCCTGTGTGATGGCTCCTGTAGGGCAGTGTGTGTCACAGGTGTGTGCCTGTGGCTATGAACATGCATGGATTGACCATGACACACTTGGCAGTAAGCAGGTCTTGAGAAGGAGATTGGAACTTTAATGGCAATGAATGGATATTCATTGAATGAATATTCAATAAGTGGTTGCCCTGTCGCATTTATATTACATTTTGTTTCTCCACTCATCTGTTGATGTCCATTTGGGTTCTTCCCACCACTGGGCTATTATGAACAGCGCTGCCGGGAACATTGGTGTGTTATGGTATTTATTATAGACCTAGCTAACAGAGGAAAGCTAGACTAGAAATGTGAAGTGAGGATCACTTTACCTTTTGCCTGTCTGGCCTCGCTTTCAAAAGCCAGTTTGTTTGTTTGTTTTTTAATAAAATGCTTATTATAATACTATTCCTTCCCTACCCTCATCCCTTTAACCCTTCTTTGCTTCTTTTTTTCTACCTGTCCTGGGTATGAATTGCTCACTGAATACTTTGAAATCTTCATAATGAGATCTTGCACACCAGTGTTATTATTTCATCAAAGTTAGCCAAAACTATGGTGAAGAACTTTGGCAAATCCCTTTGAATCTGGCCAAGCATCACCTGAGTTCAGAAGTTGCCGCTAATTCCAGAGTTGGTTGGGCTCACACAGGTCCCGTCGGAGCGGCCTGGGCAGGAAACAGAGCTCAAGGTAGCTTCTGAGTCAGCTTCTGGGGTTCATTGTGGGCCCTGGGGGGCCTTCTCCTTCTCAGGGTTTGTTCTCTCCTGTATACAGTTCAGGAACTGGCACTGAATGTCCTCCCCAGCTCCCTGAGACCTCTGAACCTGTGCTTCTCACTTGGGATGGGCTGCTTCTAACGAACCTTGAAAAATAAAATCTCCCAGCCCCAGTCCTCACATTATAATACCTATCACACCTTCAGATATGTGGAGAATAAGTGGACATATTTTCCCAGTTTCTCACTTCTCCCTGAACCTCATCTACAGACGTAGTCAGTGGTTATGTGGTTGTTCTTAGGCTTTTAGCTCTGGGAGAATAGAGGGGTTTGCACCCCAAGCCCTGTGTCCTGTGCCCTGGGGGAATACTTTGCTGGGCAGTGTGGGTCAGGCTGGCTCTACCATTTTGCCAGAGAGGAGCTCCTGGAGACCTTACCAGCCTCCTCTGTCACCAGAGCTGTATTTATGACAGCAGATTCCAGGAGGGCCATCCTTCTATGCTAACTTGTCTCTTAAGCTTAATCTAGCGTAATTAATCTTAATTTAGCCCTTAAAACTAAATCTGAAGGTTTTTTCCAAGCTAATTAGGGAAATGCTCTCTGTGCTTTAGGAAGTTGTTATTGCCCCAACTTTTTTTTTCTTTTTAGAGAATGTCATGTCATAGATAAAGAGCGAGCTCAAGTGGCTCATAATTGTCCTTAATTGTAAAACAGAGATAATAGGGCTGTTGTGAGGATTAAGTGAGATACACATAGTATGTTTTTAATAAATATTTTATTCTTTCTATTATCACTATTATGATTATTGTCTCCAATATTCATGAAACAAGTATTATTTAATTAACTTCAATTTTTAACAAATCTGCAATGGCTAGAAAGATATACTGGATCAGAAGCTTCATTTTTAGAGTATTATAATTTCACAAACCTAATAATTTATTTTTAAAAGAATAATTTCTGACCGCATAGAGTAGAATGTGGCATGAGAGGCTAAGGCAGGAGGGTCACAAGTTCTAGCCCACCCTGGGCAGCTTAGCAATTTAACAAGATCCTGACTCAAAATTTTTAAAAATAAAGAAAAGGTTGGAGGTGTAGCTCAGTGCCAAGGTCCTGGGTTCAGTTTCTATCACCACCAAAACCAAACAAAAGTATGGACATCATTTTTTTTTTTTTTTAATGTATTTAGTACAGGGTCTACAGGGTCTTCAGGATCTCACTACATAGATCGGATTCTTAGTGATTCTCCTGTTTTCAGCCTCCCAAGTGCTGGGATTACAGGTGCATGGCACCATGCCCAGTCTCAGTTACTTCTCAGCATGCCCTGGGGTGGGGCCAGCATGGCATGCCAATCCCCAACCACTACACTCTGCCTAAGCAGGCACTTTAGTCCACAGACATTACTATTTCTAATGGAGTGCAGCTAATAAGTGGTCATTGTTAAGTTTTATTAAGAGTTAAAGAAAAACACTAAGTTTATGGTTCATGGCTAAGAAGACTTTGTGCAGTTTTCTTGAGATGAGGGATCTAAAACGTACATTTTAAAAATGCTTGGTGAGTTTGTTTTATCACTGAGAAAAGTAAGTTCTCAACAGGCCCCTGCAGCCTTTTGGAAGCCCGAACTGCAGCTGGGCCGTTGTCTGCCTGGATGTCTCGCACATTTTGACTTAGGCAGGTTAACCTATGCAGTGCTTCCAGTTGAAAGGTCCTAGACCAGCAAGACCTCGCTGACTGTCAGGAGTTTGCCACTGTCTTGAGATGCTGGTGGAACTGGGCTGGAGTAGAGGAGGGAGCAGGAGGTTTGGGCTGGATGGAAGCAAATTGGAGGGAAAAGGAAGAACCTTCCCAGTAAGAATGAGCATTCTTAAAGTCCAAGCCAGGGAAGAGAGAGTAGCCGCGGAGATTTATGGGAAACTGCACTAGCTTGCCTTTATCATTACACAGACAACTATGTTATCTATGCTAATAGGAGATGGGAAGACACCAAGTCCACAGATTACACAGATAAACCTCATTTTCACCATTAATTTCAACTTCGTTCTCCATGAAGGAGCCTTCCTCCTCTTCTGCTAACAAGGGCCGACATTTGTTCGCTTTGGCATTTCATTATCATCTCTTCTTCACTTGCTCAGGGTTTGGAGTGGAAAGACAGGACAGATAGAGCAGCTCAAGGTGTTAAGCAGGAGCTTGAGGAGGAGGAGGAGTCAGGGTGGGGAGGATTGGTAAGCCTCACAATCCCACTGGACCGATGGAGCTCAGGATGTGCGGTGCCTGAGGTAGCGCCGCTCAGGGCACCCAGGAAAAGGCAAAGCTGAAGAGCATCGCTTTATACATGCGAGGCTTGCCATGTGCTCAAATTCCCATGTGGAGAATATGTGCCTCTGGATTCTTCCAGAAGAAGCAGTTAGACAGGATGGGCACACTCGGAGGCTGGGAACAAAACTGCCCCCCATACCAGCTAAGGAGTGCCAGGTTCTCACCACAGGACATTCTACCAGAATAATTTTTTAACCTCTAAAGATATAGACTGTTAGATATATTCATCTAAAAGCTAATTTCTTAACAAAAACATTCCTGTGTTAGCCAGGCGTGGTGGCATACGCCTATAATCCCAGCACTTGGGAGGCTGAGTCAGGAGGATCGGTGTGAGTTCAAGACCAGCCTAGGCTACAAAAGTGAGCTCAAGGCCAGCCTGAACTGCACAGTGAGACCCTGTCTCAAAAAGACCAAAAAAAAAAAAAAAAAAAAAAAAAAAATCCTATGTTACAGAATTCCAAAGGGCATACATACAGTGGAAAGCAAATCTCTTTCATCACAGCCAATTGCTTGCGTATACTTCCAAACATATCTGTGTGCATTAGCTACGTGTACAGTTTTGTCTGCTGCACGAATTACAAGAAGCTGTAAGGGTAGACTAGTGTCCTGCCATTTCCATTTGTCGTAGAGGGTTTTCTT
>PVJA010037530.1:0-20345 GCA_004027025.1 Myocastor coypus | reverse complement strand
GTATTGCATTTATAGATTTGCGTATATTGAACCATCCTTGCATCCCTGGGATGAATTCTACCTGGTCGTGATGGATAATCTTCTCGATGATTTGTTGTATTCTAATGGCTAGGATTTTATTGAGAATTTTTGCGTCAATGTTCATGAGAGAGATTGGCCTGTAGTTTTTTTTTTTAGTTACATCTCTTTCTGGTTTTGGTATCAGTGTGATACTTGCCTCTAGAAATGATTTTGGAAGCATTGCTTCTTTTTCAATCTCATTGAAGAATTTGAGGAGTATTGGGGTTATGTCTTCTCTAAATTTCTTGTAGAATTCAGAGGTGAATCCATCAGGTCCCAGACTTTTCTTTGTCAGTAGGCTTTTTATTACATTTTGTATTTCTTTGGCTGTTACTGGGTTATTGAGAGTTCTAATACCTTCTTGATTCAGTTTTGGTAATTTGTACTTTTCTAGGAATCTGTCCATTTCATCTGTGACTTCAATTCTGTGAGAGTAAAGATTCTCAATGTACCTATTTATGATCCTCTGTATCTCTGCTGGGTCTGTAGTAATTTCACCCTTTTCATTCCTTATTGCTTGAATTTGAGTCCTTTCTTTCCTGTTTTTGATGAGGTTAGCTAAGGGCTTAATCTTTCAAAGAACCAGCTTTTGGATTCATTAATTCTTTGTATTGTTTTCTTTGTCTCAATTGAACTGATTTCTGCTCTAATCTTTATAATTTCCTCCCGCCTTCGGGCTTTGGATTTTGTTTGTTCTTTGGCTTCTAGTCGGTTTAAGTGTTGTGTAAGATTGTTTATTTGTTCCCATTCTGTTTTCTTAATGTGTGAGTTCAGAGCTATGAATTTCCCTCTGAGACCTGCTTTCATTGCATCCCACAAATTCCGGTAGGTTGTGTTTGAATTTTCATTAAATTGTAAATACTGTTTAATTTCTTGTTTAATTTCATCTGTAACCCACTGGTTGTTGAGAAGAGTGCTGTTTAATTTCCATGTAGTCCTGGAATTCCTATGGTTTCTTTCGTCATTTATTTCCAATTTGATTGCACTGTGGTCAGATAATAAGCATGGGATAATTTCTGTTTTTTTTGCATCTACTTAAGCATGATCTATGGACTACTATGTGATCTATTTTAGAAAATGTCCCATGTGCAGCTGAGAAGAATGTGTATTTTGAAGTGGTTGGGTGGAACACTCTGTGTAAGTCCACTAAGTCCCGTTGTTCCAAGTTGTGATTCAGTTCTGCCACTTTGCTGATTTTTTGTCTGCTTGACCTGTCTTTTTCAGATAAGGGAGTGTTGAGGTCTCCTGTTAAGATTGTGGTATTGGATATGAGATTTTTCAGGTCCATTAAGGTTTGTTTTATATAGCTTGCTGCTCCCATGTTGGGTGCATACATATTTATGAGTGTTACCTCTTCATCATGAATTTTTTCCCCTAACCAGTATGTAGTGGCCTCCTTTATTTCGTTTGATCTTGGTTTGAAGTTTAGACTGTCTGCAAACAGGATTGCTACTCCTGCTTTTTTTTGAGATGCTGGAGCATGTAGTATTGTTTTCCAACCTTTAACTTTAAGCCTATGAGTTTCTTTATGAGTTAAGTGTGTTTCTTTTATACAGCATATTGTTGGGCTCTATTTCCTTATCCACTCTGCAAGTCTACTTCTTTTAATTGGAGAATTGAGTCCATTTACATTGATGATTATAATTTAAATGTATTGACTTATGGTTGACATGACTCTTATTTGCTACTGTTTACCACTTTTTCCTTCTGTATTTAGCTGGATACTCTATTTGGTGGGATGTTTCTGTTCTCATTTGTTGAATTTGGGTCGTTTTGCTCCCTCTCTAAAATATTTGGTAGAATATTGTGTAGCATTGGCTTTGATGTCGTGAAATTCGTTAGTTGTTCCTTGTCATAGAAATATTTCACTTCTCCCTCATACTTGAAGGAGAGTTTTGCCGGGTATAGTAGTCTGGGCTGAAATTTGTTTTCATGGAGGACTTGAAGCACTGTGCTCCGTGCCCTTCTTGACTTCATGGTTTGTGAAGAGAAATCTGCTGTTATTTTGATGGGTTTTCCTTTAAATGTGATCTGTTTCTTTTCTGTAGCAGCTTTTAGTATATTATTCTTCAGCTGGATTTCTGGTATCTTGACTATTATATGTCTTGGCGTGTTTTTAGTCAGGTTGATGTTATTTAGAGTTCTGTATCCTTCAGTTACCAGAATGTTCAATTGTTTTCTCATATTTGGAAAGTTTTCTGGTATTACATCTGCCGATATTCTTTTTATATCATTTGTATTGACTCCTTCTTTCTCATTGATTCTTATTAATCTCACATTGTTCACTTTTGCATCATCTTGCAGATGTTGAATTATTTTTTCCTGCATTCTGGTTGTTTTTAAAAGATCCTTTCTTACTCTTCCACTGGCTGCAACTGTGTCTTCAAGGTCTGAGACTTTATCTTCATTTTCGTTCATACGGCTCTGCCAACTTGTGATCGAGATTTTATTTTCTTGTATATCTCTTTGAAACTGTTTCATGCGATCTATGTCTTTCCTATATTGCTCCGTCAGGGAATCCATCATTTTTCTATTCTCCTCTAATTTTTTATCGATGTCTTCTTTAATAGTATTGAAGTCTGTCATTATGGTTATTCTTTCTCTCTAATTCAGAAATTATTCTGTTCTGTTCTCCTCTCTGCTTTTCTGTAGTTGTTCCCCTACTTGGGATGCTATTGATTTAGACATGTCTTTGTTAACTTTAGATATTATTTCTGCTCTGATGTCCTCTACGTTTCTCCAGCCATTTTTCCACTTCATGTATTTCTTTTTTCATTTCAGATGTTATCTCTGATCTCAGTTGCTGTATAAGTTTCTGCACTTGTCTGTCTGCCTCAGATGCTACCAATTCAGAGGTGTCATCTGCATGATTCCCATTTTCTTCCATGGTAGTGTCTCCTGTATTTGATTTGGGTGGGCTCAGACCTTGAGATTGCATCCTTCTCCTTGTTATCATTTTGTATGGAAGTGATCTCTACACTTTGGTGATGTTATACTGTTAGCGTCTATGGGTGTTTGGTCTGGAACCCCCAAGTTGGTTCCCCTACAGAAGTTCCCGGCTTCCTGTCAGAGCTTGGGCTGCTGGCTGCTGTGAAGCCCCGTGGATCTGGTCTGTAGGTGGAGGTGGAGCTTTGAAATTGAGGAGTCCTGGTAGGCTCGTGGACCAGATGGATTGCCAGAGGAGATGTATGATGGGTTCTGTACTGGAGCTCAGGCAGGAGGGGTTAAAAAAAAAAAAAAGGAAAAGGGAAGGCGGGCCAAGGGTCTTGACCCAGCTGGTGCGTGGGCCTGGCAGGCTTGGGACCGGGACAGGAAGTGAGGCGTGGGACCGCAAAAGAGGGGCAGAGGGCCTGAGGGTTCTTACCCGGCAGGCGCATGGGCCTGGTGGCTGTGAGTTATTTTAGTTTGGTTTGTGTTTTTGGTCTGTAGATTGAAAAATTTTAGTCTGTAAGGACACTAAACAGACTGTCTAGGAAAGCTAAGGTCATTCATAGCCCTATATTCATGAATATCATCCCATGAGCAATTTCAGGAGGAGGTTTACAATAAAAACCAAGATGTTGGCAAAGCATTGTAAAAATGATTTTAAAAAATAGGGTCCAAGGAGGTACTACAAAAATAAACCAATGAATAAATAACAAATAATTTTAAGTCAAGGTCTCACTCTGCAGTTAAGACCAGCCTTGAACTCACTATGTAATTCAGGCTCTCTTCATATTTGGACAATCCTCCTGTTTCAGCCTTCTGAGTGTTGAGATTATAGGCATGCCTGGTTTAAACCCTCTTTAAAGTAAGACTGTATGATAAATCCATTCTTTGGAGGGGCAACAAATACAAAAAAAAAAAAAAATTGGATCATGAAAATGAGATTGGAAAGAATATGAATATAGCCTAATTAGAACTTAGGAGACAACAAGACTGGCGAGGTAGCTTGGCAGGCTAAGCACCTGTCTGGGAAGCACAAGGACCCAGGTTCAATCCCTGATACCAGATGCTGTGCTGGCTCCAGAACCCCAGGAACACCATGCTGGCCACTGAAACCAGCTTGGTGGTGCACACTTGTAATCCTAGTGTTAGGGAAGCTTGAGACAAGAGGATCACTTTAAGTCTGAACTATATAGCAAGACCCTATACCTAATTAATTAATTAATTTTTAAAGTAGAGACATTTCTGAGTAGCAAACTGATCAAATAACTTGGTGTTGTGTTTTCTGTATCCTCTACAGTTTTCCCTCAATATCCTATTCCCCTGCCTCTTTTTTTTTTTTTTTTTTTTTTTTTAACGTACAGGGACTCACTACACAGATGAGACTCACAGGGACTCACTACACAGATCAGACTCATAGTGATCCTCCTGTTTTCAGCCTGTCAGTCACTTGGATTATAGGCACACGCCACCACACCCTGTCTCAGTGGCTGGCTCAGTGCACCGCAAGGATGGGGCTGGCACAGCATGCCAGAGATCAAACCCTGGTCCAGTGCTTTAGAACACTGAGCTATCTGGCCAGCCCTTCCTCTGCCTTTGATTACCATTTATATAATAGTAGCTCTGAAATCATTCTTCAGCCTTCAGACTGATATGTCTAATTGTCTGTTTTTGTTTTGTTTTGCTGTATTTTAGGGAAGTGTCTACAGGGTATTCAGGCTCTTGCTACTAGATGGGACTCGTAATGACCCATCTATTTGCAGCCCAGCCCCCCAAGAGCTAGGATTATAGGAATATGCCACCATGCCTAGTCTCAATTGCCATCTGAACACATCTCAGGGATGGGGCCAGAATGGGGAATCGAACCCCCAGACCCTGCGCCTGCTTGTAGGCACTTTAGTCTGCTGAGCTGTTTGGCCAGCTCTAATTGTCTATTAAAGATCTCTTCTTGAGTATGTCACAAATATAAAATTCAGCAGGTCCAGATCTAGAAAAATAATTTCTTTGTTTTACTTTTTGTCTTTTTTCTCATTGGGAGACAAAATATTCAAAACTCGAAGTTAAAGGATGAAAAGTTTTTTCGGCCCAGTCTATAGAAATTTCAGTCCCAGTGTTGGCTGGATTTAAGGCAGGATAGCATAGTAGCAAAGAAACAGTTCATGGCAGGCAGAAGGTGACAGAACCACAGAGTAGCAAGCAGTAAGTGACACCCACAGTACCCCTCTTTCTGTCCCTTGTATTTTATCCAGGCTACACATCCTTAGGGTGGGTAGCTCTCACACCAGAGTGAAGTACCCTTAATCCCACCCAGGACTATGCCAAGCCAGTCAAGTAGACTAGTAATCATACACCCTTGAACCACTATCGCACATTATAGATCCAGCCACCTCTGAAAATCTCCACCTGTGACTGCATGAGGCTTTGGAGGGGTATCTAGATACAAGCCATAATGTGCTCTCATCTCAATTCCATTTCTTTTCCTGTATTTCTTTTTGTACAGAATTGTGTTCTCACACATCTTGAACCCCTATTTAGCAATCTAAATCTAGATCCTTCATCTATAATCAGCTATAATCCTGTTTTATACTTAAGGAGCAAGACTATTCATTTTTCTCCTTGAATATTTCTCACATATATTTACCTCTGCTCTCATTTTATTAGTTTAGACCAGTAGTCAGCAAATTTTTCTGTACATGAAAGACCAGGTAATAAATACTTAAGGCTTTGGTGGTCATTTAATATCTCTCACTGCCACTGTTGATGGAAAAGCACCCATAGGCCACATATAAATGAACTGGTATGTTTTTCAATAAACTTTTTATACAGACACTGATATTTGAATTTCAAATAATTCACATATCACAAAATCTTTTGATGTTTTTTCTCTGAGACATTTAAAAAATGTTAACAAGTCATCCTTAGATTGTCATGCCTACAAAAATAGGTTCATAAGCTGCAAAGTCCTTCCTTATATATTAACTATAGGATATATTTATATTTTTTGGCAAGACCCTTTATTTGGACCTTGCTTCCCTTTCTAGTCTTTTATCTTAACATTCTCCCATAATCATCTGTTCCAGCTTTGTGGTACTGCGTATAGCACCTAGAATGCTTAGTATTTTTCACATCTTAAGTTTCGACACATGCCTTTCAATAACTTTCCTCACTTTTTTCCTATTTCCACCTGGCTAAACATCGCTTTTTCTGCAAGTCATTTTTTGCCATTGTCACTGTCTCTAGAAGTCTCACTTTCTCAAGGCTAGATTGAAGTATTTTGTCTACTAAGTTCTCCCATCGTGTTTGTAGAATCCCATCATTTCTGTAGAATCTAGTGATATTATTTATTTTTACAACTGCTTATTTACTTGACTGTCTTGCCTTGTCTTGCCTAATTAGCAGACTGCTTAAATATATGTTTATCCATTATTTTATCCTCGCTTCCCTGTGTCACCATATATATACTTATTGTCTTTATATTTTTGGAAGAGTTTTTTGCCTTCCAGGAAATTTAAGCCAGGTGTAGTGCCACACACCTGAAATTCCGGCACTTTTGCAGTCTGAGGCAGAAGGATCACAAATTTCAGCCCGGTCTGGGCAATTTAAGAACTTAGTGAGACATAGTGTGTCAAAGTTAAAAGTTAAAAAGGCTGGAATTTAAAATTTAAAATGTAGCTCAGTGTGAAGGTTCAAGAGTTCAAACCTTTGTACCCCCTCAAAAAAAAAATCATATATCATAAAACTTGTCTTTAAAAATGTTATTTTTGGAAAATTCAATGTTGTGCAGTCCACTAATTCTAGAATATTTCCATCCCCCTAAAATACAGTCCCAGACCTTTAAGAAGTCACTTCTTTGCTGGGCATGGCAATACATACTTGTTATGGCAGCACTCAAGAAGCTGAGGCAGGAAGACTATAATTTGAGGCTACTGTGGGCTACGAAGAAAGTTCAAGTCCCTCCTAAATTACATGACGAGACCAAAAAAAAAATTTTTAAGCCACTACTCATGTAGCCTGGTGGTAGAAGTTTGATGCTCAGCATTCAAAACAAAATCATCATTCTTTTTCCCTCAGGGTCTGACAACCATTCATCTACTTTCAATCTTTAAGGGTTTACCTATTTGTCTGTAGACTCATTCAGTATTTGTCATCTTTGGACTTCTTTCTATATCCATATTGTTTTCAGAGCACATCCCTGTTATACCATGCATGCACTGGTATAGTACTTTGTTCTTTTTTATGACCACATATCAGCATTATGTTTTAACCTTCATTCTTAAAACTCCCCAGGGAAAAAGAAAATAGGACTCCTAGACCTCTGCTGCTGCAGCTAGAATGGTTCTGCTTTCGTTTGTTGCTTGTTTATGAAAATGCATTTTCATTTGAAATTTGAGCTGGGCATGCCTGTAATTCCAGCACTTGGGAAGCTGAGGCAGGAGGATTGCAGCAAGTTGGAGGCTAACCTGGTTACATATTGAGTTCAGGGTCAGGGTCAGCCTGAACCCAAAAAACAAGACCCTGTCTAAAGAAAAAAAAAAAAAAAAATGTAATCATTGCCTGATTGAAGAACAGATGAGGTTCTCTACAATCTTCCCCTTCCCATCCTTTCCTACTGTTCTTTCCCTTTTGTGCTTTATTTTATTTTATTTTTATTTTTGAAACAGGGTCTTACTATGCAGTTCAGGCTGGCCATGAGCTCACTTTTGTAGCTCAGGCTAGTCTCAAACTCGCACTGATCCTCCTGCCTCAGCCTCCCAAGTGCTGGGATTACAGGGGTGTGCCACCATGCCCGGCCTCTTCTTGTGCTTTAGATAGATCGCACTTTGGTGGAGCTTCATATCTGCCTCATGCTGTCTTTTCTGTGTACCTTTCAGTTAATTCAGTTCTACAGAACTTCCCCCAGCTCTAAATTTTGATAGTAATTAATTACACTGTGTTAGGTGCTATCATGGCTACTAATTCCTTCAGACTATGCTTTTTTTCTTTCCCTTTTGCCTTTCCCTACTAGCAGTGGACCCCAGGCTTCACATGTGCCAGGCCAACATTATACCACTAAGCTTATATCCTCACCATTTTAAATTTTTTTTTTTTTAAGAAAGTATCACTAAGCTACCTAAGCTGCCTCCAGCTTGGGAACCTCCTGCCTCTGCCTCCCAATTAGCTGGGAGTACAGGTGTATATCCACCACACCCAGCAAAATTGCTCTTCCACTTGTTAAATTGTTTTATGCTTTTTCTCCAATAGCACTGTATGGTGGGACAAGGGGATATGTGACTATAAAAGATAGTATAAGATAGATCTCTTTGATTATCAAAAGGGGTTTTTTCTGTCTTGATTGTAACCATACTTACACAAATCTACACCTATGACAAAATGGCATAGAACTATACATACACACTGTATCAATGTCAGATTCAGATATAGTAGTATAGCATAATAATATGAGATGTACCCATTGGGGAAAAACTGTAGAGTATACATGGGTATTCTGCCATCTTTGTAAGTTTCTGTGAATCTATATTTCAAAGTCAAAAATTTAAAAAAAAAAAAAAATATATATATATATATATATATATATATATATATATATATATACATGTATGTATGTATGTATGTATAGTGGGATGGAACCTGGGATTGAACTCAAGTAAAAGTATATTTTAAAATTGAGATTAGTGCTTATCAGAATCATTTTGCCATTCATATTATATTTGCCATTCATTAATCTGAATGTGCCTTTCAATATAAGTTACTTGTGGGACACAGGAGAACATATTTGTATTGATATTTTAGTTACCTACTGCAGTGAAGTAGAGTTTGTTTAAGGCAAGAACATAGACACAGAGGTTCTTTGTATACAATGTCTTGGCTTACCTAAGACCCTTTTTAATTTTTAGGTTGAGTGGCAAGCGTTAGTTTCAGTCTCATTGAACTGAACACCTTTCATTCTCATTGTTCCTTGATACAGTATTTGACATCTAGAAAGCAGAGATAGTGGTACTAAATCCTGGGTGAGAAAGTAACATATGATACTGTGTTATCCTAGGGGTGGTTGGTAATTACTTTTAACATTGTGTGAAGCAATTAATTTTTTTTTTTTTTTTGCTTAATACAGAATTAGAGGTCTTTTTGTGAAAAATTTTTAAGAATTATATGATTTTCAACTCAAACTTTTTTTTTAACTCCAACTTAACACTGTCAAGTAAAATGAATAGTCTCAAGCAAGAGAACCTGTGCTGTAATATCCTATAACTCAGTGATGTCTCAAATTTTTGGTAAAGGAGATTATGGGACTTCAGAGGAAAGGGGTAAATGAACTACAGTGTGTCTAAGGAGAGTCACCCAGAGAAAAACATTCTCTCAGGCTTTCACAGAAAGCAAATTGGTCAAGTAATGGCTGTGACTCATCCTGAAGGCTGACACTGACAATAGTTCTACAAAGCACTATACATGGTTCCAAAGTTAATCCTAAGGGGATTGGACCTTGAAAGCTACAAAAGATGAATGTTTTGTTATACAGGTCTTGCTTTAACATGCCCTTGATCACCCAGCGGGAAAGCTTAATTACAAGGCCTAAAACACAGAACTAGATTAGTAGGGTGAGCTGTAAGAGGCTTAAATCAACAACCTCCAACATTACCAGTTTCACCGGTAACCCACTGCAATTATGGAACATTGGACTATGTATACATCTGCTTCCTCTCAGTTCAAAGAGAAGAAATTTTTTCTTTTTTTTTTTCCTTACCAATATTGATCAGAAAATGTATCATGTCCACACCCTGTGCTCTGTATAACTATCATGAGGACAATATGCAATGTGTCAGTTATTGGAAATGTACTACTAATGTGTTTTGAAACTATCATATTGTTATTTCTTATTAAAAGTAATTAAAAATAAAATAAACATAATATAAACATTAAAAATTAGAACACACTTCTAATTCTTTTTGAGAAGAGGTAAGGTATAAATAATCAGATTTTGTTTGAATTTTCGATCAAGTTCTAAGTAAATATGAACAACAAAGTAAATATGAGCAGAATTACATATTTAACAAAATGAAAACTTAATTGTTTTTCAGGTTAAACTACAGAACAACATATCATATCAGATGGCAGACATACATCATTTAAAGGGTAAGAAACTTAATCATGTTAATGATCACTATATGTCTAAACTAAAACAAATAGTTCAGCCACTAAGTGAAATATAATTTTCTAGATAAGGCTCCATGGTGAAACATTTGTTCTTCTGTCTGAAGTTATAAAAAATTATTTTACATTACTTTATAGATGGTGCAAGTCAAAATTTAAGGCCTACACTTTAATCTTGTGTTAGACATGCTTAAACAATGAAATGTTTGTAAGAGAATCCTCAAAGAAAATTGAACTGTAGCATGAGAGCCCATATGATTTCTAGATAAAGGTGGGAAACATGATATCTACTAAACAATGTCTTGTTGACTATAAAATCCAGTTCATTATAAAATTTCTTGATAAGTTGACTATTTTTAAATTAATACTGGAATAGATACTAAGACCCCTTGAAGGGTTCCAACTAAACACACATGTTGTCGTCAAAGACTACCACCAGCCCCTTGGCTAGACCTGTATGCATAGCTTAAAGCCAACTGAAGGGATAAACAAAAGTCCTAGCCAGCTCTGTACGTATCAATACAGAGAAATAGTGTCAGGCACAGCCAAAGTGCAAACAATTGCTCTTCTTTCGAGGAGAGTCACTCAGATGGTCCTTCACACTGAGATAAAAGTTAGAATATATAAAGAACTCAAAAACTTCAGATCCTTCCCAAAAAATTTAAAGATCAAATCCAAAATTGGTCATCTGAAGTGAATAGACACTTTTCAAATGAAGAAATACTAATGGCAAATAAATACAAGAAAAAATGCTAAAACATCACTGATCATTTGTGAAGTGCTAATTGAAACACATTTGAGGTTCCATCTCTGCCTAGAAAGAGTGGTTCCTGTCTCTTGACAGGAAATCAACCAGTAATAAATGTAGTAGGTAAAAAGGAATCCTTCTCCACTGTTGGTAGAAGTGTAAATTGGTGCAACATACCAAAACAGAGGACACAATGAAAGCAGTCCTACAACAGAAGTTTGTATTTGTGACTGCCCGCATGACAAAAACAAAGCCAAAATAAATAACCTAAGAGTTCACCTCATAATCCTAGAAAAAACAGCATGATCGCACATGTCTATATAATCCCAGCACTTGGGAAGCTGTAAAGCTGGACTATCACTGCAAATTCAAGGCCAGCCTCTGTAACATAATGAGTTCAAGGTCCACCTGGAAAACACTTGGGAGACTCTGTCTCCAGAAAAAGACTTTTTTTTTTTTTTTTTTTTTTTGTGGGACCAGGGTTCGAACTCACGACCTTGCACTTGCCCAGCAGGCACTTGTGCCTCGGAGCTATCTCCCCAGCCCCCAGAAAAAGGCTTTAGAAAAAGAACATTCCAATCCCAAACTGGTAAATGGAAAGAAATTGTTAAGATCACAATAGAAATCAGTGAAATTGACTTCCAAAAAAAAACATAAAAACAAAGAATTAATGAGTCTAAGAATTGGTTCTGTGCTCACTTCAGCAGTCCATATACTAAAATTGGAATGAGGGGGCCCGGCAGGATGGCTCAGTGGTTTAAAGCGCCTGCAGGCGGCTTCAGGGACCATGGTTCAATCCCTGGCACCACATGCTGCGCCAGCCCTGCCCTCAGGGCAGGCTGAGCCAGCCATAAAAATAAATAAACAAACAAAAGTTCTGAAACAAGAAAAATAAAAAATAAAAAATAAATTGGAGTGATACAAAGATTGGCATGGTCTTTACCCAAAGATAACATACAATTTCTTGAAGCCTTCCATATTAAAAAAAAAAAAAAAAGTTCTTTGAAAGAATAAACCACACACATAAATCCTTAACCAATATAAACAAAAGAAGAAGGAAAATGACCCAAGTCAATGTAATTAGAAGTGCAAAAGATGCCAGGTATTGTGGTGCCCCCTTGTGATCCTATTACTCCAGAGGCTGAGGCAAGAGGAACACAAGTTCGAAGTTAGCCTGGCTACATAAGTGAGTTCAAGGCCTCCCGGCACCACATCCTCAGTACCTGGTTCCACAAAAAAAGAAAAAGGTAAAATCACAGCAGACATTGTTGAAATAAAAGAATCTTATTAACAGCTAATTGTAAACATATGTGCCAATCAATTGGAGAATTCAGAAGAAATGAGTACATTCCTAATTACATATGAGTTACCAAAATTAGACCAAGAAAATTTTAAAGACCTGAATAATCTAATAACACATGATGAAATGGAAGTACTTTAATTAGCTTACCAATTGGGACCAGGCAGATAGCTCAGTAGAATAGGTCCTTGCCTGGCAAGTACAAGGTCTTGAGTTCAATCCCCAGTACGATAGATAGATAGATAGATAGATAGATAGATAGATAGATAGATAGATAGATAGATAGATAGAAAAGTCTAGGTCCGTATATGTTCACTTCTCCATATATGTTCACTTCTGAATTTTGCAAAAGAACTTCAGGAAAGCTCTAATACCAGTGTTCTTCAAGCTTTATACTGAGATTGAATTATAAGAAATATTCTCATAGTCATTCCTAGAACTAGCATTACCCTGATTTCAAAACCAGACAACAATCCAGCTATACAAGACAACTATTGACCAATCTCTCATGAATATCAATGTAAAATTCTTCATAAAGTCCTGGACTTGAAGATATATTACGAAGTTACTGTGTAGGGCCGGCAAGATAGCTCAGTGGTCTAAAGCGCCTGCTTAAGCAAGCTAAGGCAACCTCCGGGACCAAGGTTCAATCCCCAGCACTACATGCTGCACCAGCCCCACTCCCAGGGCAGGCTTAGTTTAGAAATAAAAAATAAAATTAGACTTCCCCCAAAAAATAAAAGGCCCAGTCAAAAATAATCAAGGTAAATGAATAGTCTCTTCACAGAAGTACCAATGGCCATGAAGAAATGCCTCGATATCTAATGGCTCTATTGACCAGTAGAGAAATGCAGATTAAAACAGCAGTGCAATTCCATTTTACCCCAGAAAGAATGGCCATCATCAGGAAATTTTAAAAATAACAAGCCAAGCATAGTGACACAGGACTAATCCTAGCACTTCAGATTGCCCTGAGTTTGAGGCCAGCCTGGGCTACTACCTAGTGAGTTCAAGGCCAGCTGAAGCTACATAGTGAGACCCTGTCTCAAAACAACAACAACAACAACAACAAAAAAAAAAAACCAGGAATACAATTCAATGGTACAGTACCTACCTGCCTGGCAAGTCTCCTGAGTTCAATTCCCAGTATACACCACATCCCCTTTCCTGCTCCCCCCCCCCACACTCCAAATAATAACAAGTGCTGTAGAGGATATAGGAGAAAAGGGAACCTGTTAATTGATGATTTATTACATCAACTTGAATAAAAAATGACCAACTAAATTTCCTCGGCATATTTCTCAGTATGGAATATCCACCCTAGAAAGGAT
This sequence comes from Myocastor coypus, assembly GCA_004027025.1. Taxonomy (NCBI): domain Eukaryota; kingdom Metazoa; phylum Chordata; class Mammalia; order Rodentia; family Myocastoridae; genus Myocastor; species Myocastor coypus. The sequence continues at coordinate 6,832 of PVJA010037530.1, read as the reverse complement.
TATCTCCAGAATGATAGAAAAGAAGGAAGGATAGCTTCTGTTTCCTTGGAGGCATGTCAATCTTTGCTTCATGTTGGACACTGCCTGCTAGCTTCTAGTGCAGACTCTTCAGCCTTAAGCCTTGCAGCATAGACTCTTCTGCCTTTTGGCACAGACTGAGTCTTCCATCACAAACTTTTCAGCCTCCTGATATGGACCCACACAGGACACTACAGAGCTACAGGCCTCGGACTGGATTCTTTAGCTGCCCAATGTGCAGACAGATGTTTTGCATCCTTTCATGCCTGACTCTGTGGGCATCCTCTGCAAGTCAGTCTTATAAATTTTTCCATATTTGTATATTTTGTATTAAATCTTTCTGTAGAGAAAATGTAAACAAATACAACCACTGTAGAAATCAGTATGGAGATTCCTCAAAAAAGATAAAACTAAAAATTCCTTGGCCTACCTATTCCCCTCCAATTATCTTCCTCAAAGAGTTAGAGGTCATATTACTGAAATTCCTGCACACCCATGATAGTAAAAGCGTACTTTATAATAGCTAAATCTTGGAAGTAGCCCATATGTCCATCAACAGGTGAAAGATTAAAAAATACAGTATTTATACACAGTGTAGTGTTACTTTATTTTAAAGAAAGATACTCATCCAGATGGCTGACACTGACAAAAGTTCTACAAAATGCTATACATGGTTTCAAGGTAAATCCTGAGGGGATTTGACTGACCTTGTCAGATAAAAAAAATTACATGTTTTGGTATATAGGTTTTGCTTTAACTTGGACTTAACCACCCAGCAGAAAAGTTTAACCGCAAGACATATGAATATGAAGTAAAGCCGGATTAGTATACTGAGCTATAAAAGGCTCAAGTCAACAGCTTCCAACATTGCCAGCTCTGCTGATAACCCACCAGTTTTGAGACTGTCTCAATGTTATTTCTTATTAAAAGTAATTAAAAAAAAATTTTATTAAAAAACAAGAAAGATAAACTTCTGTCATTTATAGGAAAATGGGTATACCTTGATACCATAATATTAAGTGAAATAAATCGATACGCAAACTTCAGTATCACATTGTTTCTCTTATGAGAGACCCAGAGTAACAGAGAGCAGAAGAAAAGCTAAGTATTGTAACAGGAAACAGGGAGGTAACGTTCTCAGAGGCAAAAGGAGATCAAGATGGACGGTGATGGAGGGAAGTGCAAGGGGATGAAAAGAAGATTTATGCTGTGTTATGTGCATGTAGCAACTCTGCATACATAGAGTAACAAACTAAAATTTTAAAAATTAATGAAACAAACTGTTACATATATGAAAATATTTTTGAAACAATGGAATAGGTAATTTGGGGAATTATAAGCTTCCTATAAAATTTTTAAGGTTAAACATTCATAGTATTTTTCAGTTACCCTATGTATATATCACAAGGATTTTTAGAATGCCTTCAGAGTATATAAGGCTACTTCTTTAAAAAAAAAAAAAAACTTTATTTATTTGTTTGTTTGTTTATGTTATGGCTAGCTCAGCCTGCCGTGGGATTGGGGCTGGCACAGCATGTGGTGCTGGGGATCAAACCTCAGTCCCTGCAGTTGAATAAGGCTACTTCTGTAAACATCCCATGAAAAATAGATGTTATGTGTAGTATTAGTACATTTTAGTTACATAACTTAGTTGAACATTAATAGTTTTTATTTATATAGTATTTTATATAAAAATTAAGATTTTAATACCCCGTTGGCATCAGTGCCAAGGCTGTTAGCTAACTTTTTAAATCATCTATCCAAAAAATTGATAATGGCCAGATATGGTGGTGCACACCCTGTAATCCCAGCACTCAGGAGGCTGGGGCAGGAGAATTGTTGGGAGTTCAAGGCCAGCCTAGGCTGCAAAGTGAGTTCAAGCCATCCTGAACTGCATAGCACTACTCTGGCTCAAAGAGACAAAAGAGAGAGATACAGAGGTACTTAATCTCTCTGCAGTTTTCACCTGTGGACTCAGATAATGAGAAAATGAAAGCATCTAGAGCCAGGCATGGTGGCCTGTGATCCTGGTGCTCTGGGAAACTGAAGTGGCAGAGTCGCAAATTCAATCCCAGCCAGGACAATTTAGCAGTACTTATCTCAGAATGAAAACAGGCTAGTAGCCAGGTACAATGGCACATACCTATAATCTTAGATTTGAGAGAGAAGGCAGGAGGATCACAGTTCAAGACCAGAACAAAAGGAAGAGGAACTGGGGGTATAGCTCATTTTAAAAGTTCTAAGTTCAAAGAGCTGGGGGGGCTGGGGAGATAGCTCCGAGGCACAAGTGCCTGCTGGGCAAGTGCAAGGTCGTGAGTTCGAACCCTGGTCCCACAAAAAAAAAAACAAAGAGCTGGGCGTGGTGGCACATGCCTATAATCCCAGTACTTGGGAGGTTGAGGCAGGAGGATCAGTGAGAGTTGGAGACCAGCCTGGGCCACAAAAGTGAGCTCAAGGCCAGCCTGAACTGCAGTGAGACTCTGTCTCAAAAAGACAAAAAAAATAAAAAAATAAAAATAAAAGTTCTAAGTTCAGTGCCCAGTATCAAACAATAAAAAACATACATGGTCAAATTACTATCCAGTGTAGAATTTCTGTGGTTCTCTATTACACTTCAAAACCTAAGTCCTAGACGAGAAATTACGAACTTTTTAAATGACACTTGGGATTATGTGAGTCTGGCATTAATACCAGAACTAGAAATGTGCTCTGAAGTGACTGAAACCTCAGTTGGTAGACAAAAGAGCTCTTAAATCCAACACTCATTATTCTAATTGTGAGTATATATTTTTTCTATTTCTGTAAAGTAGGTCAATTTATAAAGATAAAACTTTTGTTTTTTTTACTGCCTACATTTTGGAATATGTATACAAAATGAAACATAACTTTATTTTAAGTTGATGTCGGGGCTGGGGAGATAGCTCCGTGGCACAAGTGCCTGCCTGGCAAGTGCAAGGTCGTGAGTTTGAACCCCAGTCCCACCAAAAAAAAAAAAAAAAAAAAATTAAGTTGATGTGGAAATAAGTACAGATACATTGTTTTAAAAAAAATTGTATTGATCAGGATGTGCTACAGAAGCAATTAAATGTGCTATTATATATTTTAACTTCCTAAGAATATGAGTAAAGAAATTGAGGAGTGTATGTGATTGAAAAAATCCATAGCTTTTCGGCAGGAGACATTGCCGTGAAGTAAACTGGATTCCTTTTGGTTCTTGTGTGGCTAGAGCAACTTGCTGAGCTTCGCCAGGAATTTCTTCGACAAGAAGACCAGCTTCAGGACTATAGAAAGAATAGCACTTACCTTGTGAAGAGGTTAGAATATGAAAGGTAAGGTGCCACCAGCGCAAGTATTCATGAAACTGACATTTGTCCCCAACTTTTAGGCTTAATTTCTCTCTCATCCCGCCCCCCAATCCTTGGCTTTTTCTTTTTCATTTTAGTATTTTAAATTAGTTTTATTTTGCCCTTCAATGCATCTTTGAAATTCATACTCTTTATTTTTATATGTTAAACATATACAGGTATCTCTTAAAAGACATACAATACATGTCCACCATGTTGTAGGGTTCATGGTAAGACCGAAATGTCACAGAGTTTTACCAACACCAAGACTGAAAGAAGGTTCTGTGCTTCTTACTGGATAGAAGAAGTCAGCACTGAGGGATTCCCTAGAAGAGTTGAGGGACTAACAATTAGCTGCTTTTTCTTCTCTGCGTTACCCTTGCTCACACATCTGCTGTTAAAGCTGGGGAAACTCTTAAGGCCTGCCCAGAAATTACTTTTTAGAAACTTTCATTATATCCTTAATCAATCTTGTAGTAAAAGGTAATTTTTAGATCTGTATACCAAAAATTAGAAGGACTCACCATATTTTGAAATAGCTTAATCTGTTCCAAACTTCTACTGCTTTTGTCAATACGCATCTCCTTTTACATGTATTTTAACCTAACAGGGTGCAGTACTTTCCCATGTATCAATAGCAGTGGTAGAGAACCTGTGGCACATGTATTTTTTCTGTATTTTTCTTTTCAGGCAAAAGATGGAAAAAAAAAAAGACAAAAGATGTTAATGTAGAATTCTTTCCTCTAAACTAAATCCACAATATTCAGATTAAATTGCAGTGCTGAGATATTGCAATAAATAAATGAGTTTTGGGTTGCAGTTCGTTGTTCAATCTCTAAAAGGTTTGCCATAACTCATCTATATAGGATTGAAGATTTATCATATTGAGGGATAATATACTACTCAAGACATTAATATATCAAAATTTGTTTATTCTTTCCCAACTGTGGGACTACTATGGAAATATTTTTGTTACTGTTAGGTCTGTCACGCTTTAAAATTTTTTTGTGTAAAAAAATTTCCTCATTATTTCGCTTGTATGTATTCTCGAATGTAGAATTCCTAACATGTTTTGCCAGTGTTGTTGCTCTTAGAGCAAAGATTGCTTTCTAAGATGATTGTTTGTTTTTTTTGTTTTTTTTTTTTTTTATTTTTTTGTCTTTTTGAGACAAGGTCTCACTGTGCAGTTCAGGCTGGCCTTGAGCTCACTTTTGTAGCCCAGGCTGGTCTCGAACTCGCACCAATCCTCCTGCCTCAGCCTCCCAAGAGTGCTGGGATTACAGGCGTGCGCCACCACGCCCGGCTTTACTAAGATGATTATAATAATTTATAAAACAGATGTTTCTCTTTACCCTCCCAATGTTGGTTATTATTTTAACTTAAAAGTTTGCTAATACAAATTTAGGGACTAACATCCATATAGGAAGTTTACTTTGCATTTTATAATGGAAAGTTAAAATTTTTCTAGCCACTTATGAACTGTTTCTTTTTACATAAACAGTCTACTTGTATCTTTTGACTGCTTGTAGAGGGGAAGCTTCATCTGTTTTACACTTTATGTCATTTTCTCTTGTTAGTGTATTCTGCTTTCTTAATTTCTTCAATTCTCATTGTTCTCTGGCTAAGACTTTTATTTTACTATTTAAAGTACATTTAATAGCCAGGAATGGTGGTCACATCTCTAAGCCCAGAATTCAGAAGACTAAGGGAGGAGGATTTTTGAGAGTTTAAGCCCAGCTTGAACTACATGTGAAACTCTGTTTCAAAAAGATGCAAAAAAAAAAAAAAGGGAGGGGGAGGGGAGAGGGAGGGAGGGAGATCCCGTACATTTAATATAGCTCAATATTCCTTATCAGTTTTTCTCACTTATTACTATAACTTGTTCTCATATGCTATAAATTATAGCATATTTCTCTTCTGTAACTGTAATTGGCTTTCACAATTATTTTTTATAAATGCAGTTTATAAAGTAATAGAAAAACTTTTCATCTTTTTAATTTTTATTTTTAACTTTATTAGTTATATTATTTTTAAAATTTTGACTGAATTATTTTTCCTATCATTTTTATTCCCATTACCTGCTACCTGAATATTTTATCTCTTTAATTATATCAACTTCTAAGGACCAGCCTGATAGCTCAGCAGACTAAAGTGCTTGCTTAGGCAGAGCACAGCAGCTGGGGTTCAATCCCCAGCATGCAATGCTGGCCCTACCCCTGGGGTCCGCTGAGATAATGACTGAGACTGGCATGGTGGCGCACACCTGTAATCCCAGTGCTTAGGAGGCTGAAAACAGGATCACTGAATCCAACCTACATAGTGAGACGCTATAGACCCTGTATTCCCTGTACTAAATGCAAAAAAAAGAAAAAAAAAATTGTATCAACTTTTAGACAATTGAGTATTAACCTAACACAATATAATCTAAAGTACAACTTTGCAATTTAGTTTTCAGTGTGGACAGCAGATCAAGGAATTAAGAGCACAGCATGAAGAAAATATTAAGAAGTTAGCAGATCAATTTTTGCAAGAACAAAAGGTAAATTTAAAATGATGTACTTAATTTAAGTGCTTGTTATAAATCATGTAATTAGAAATCAAAATTGTACTTTTATCATAAAACATTTTTAAGCATTCTAGTCTGTCTAACCCAAAAATATGATTCACAGTGGCTTTATTGTCAAGTTATCAGACATACATAAACAATAAACCTTAACTTGATTTTTTACAGTGCAGGATATTGAACCTGGGTTCTTGTGTATATGAGCCTGTACAGTCCCCAAACAATCTTAATCTTTTTTATTATTATTATGGGAATTGAAACCACAGTCTTTATATAGAGTCATATCATTAGCCACATTTTGGTTTGATTTGGTTTGGTTTGGGCTTTCGTTTTTAAACTATAAGTTGGGATCTTGCTAAGGAGCCCAGGTTTGGCTCAAGCTTGAGATCCTCCTGTTTCAGCCTTCTGGAGTTCTGGCATTTACATTTACTATTGTACCCCACTAAGTCCTAACTCATAAAACTAAGCGTGAATTAAAATAGTTTTCGTCTGACTTAAAAGGAATTGATTCCTGGTACAGTGGTGCATGCTGATAGTCAGAGCTGTTTGGAGGCTGAGGGAGGCATATCATAAGTCCAGAAGTTAAAGCACAGCATGGAGAATGTAGCTGTCGTATTCTCTTTCCTCATTGCTAGGACAGTATATACCTGACAGCACAGCTGAAAGGAGGAAATTTTATTTGGGCTCACACTTTCAAAAGATTCTGTCCTGCATGTTCAGTAGCATTAATGGAAGGGCCTGGTGTGGAGGAGCATTGCTCATATCATGGCAGCTAGGAAGCAGAGCAAGAAGGGAGGAACTGGGGAGGCAGATACAACCCACCAGGTCAAGCCCCCAGTGACTCCCCTCTTCTAACCATCAGCCACCTCCTAAATCACATTTAGCTATAGCATCCCTATAATTCTTA
>PVJA010037529.1:0-20335 GCA_004027025.1 Myocastor coypus | reverse complement strand
CCATATTCGGCTGGCCCAAGGCTGAGTGGAACAGAGCAGAGAGCATCCAGTTCATGGCGGCGGAACAGCAACAAAATGGTGGCAGAGGTAGCCAACCAACACGGCAGCAGAGCAACAGCAACAGCTAGAGCTCCAGTCTGTCTCTCTGTCTCTCTTTATATTACATTCAGGCTCTCCACCTTAGCTCCCACCCTAGGCTCCACCCATAATCCCAGAAGTACTTCCACCCATAATCCCATCAGTACTAAAACCTATAATCCCAGGGATCATGGATAAAGTCTCAAACTCTAGAAGTCCCCACCCAGTGACTCCATGAAGCTTTGGGGCGACAACTAGACATACGCCATAACAAACAGTTTACAACAGTTATCAGCAGAATAAATTAAAATGTTCAGTGCACAATTAAATGAAGTAATTTGTTTAGGAGCAAAATTCTAACATGATAACTTAGGGGGATAAATTTGGGTTAAATTTTAGCTTCTGAAACATTTGTTTTTAGATCTGGGGATTGAAGTCAGGCTCTGGCCCTTGGTAGGCAAGCTCTTATTCTACTGAGCTATCTCCCCAGCCCCTGAATTATTTCTTGGTCCATGAAGTATGGTGAATAGCTTAGTTCTTATCTGATCCCCCTCTCCCTCCCTCCCTCTCTGCATCAAGGTTCTTTAGAAACTGAAGCCAGCCAAATAGCTCAGCGGACTAAAGTGGCTGCTTAGGCAGAATGCAGCTGCTGGGGTTCAGTTCCCAGCGTGCTGTGTAGCCTCGTCCCTGGAGCATGCAGAGATGGCTACTGAGGCTGGGCGTGGTAGCGCGTGCCTATTATCTCAGTGCTTAGGAGACTGAAAACAGAAGTATCACTACAACTTTGATCTGTGCAGTGAGACCCTATAGGCCCTGTACCCTGTAGGCCCTGTAGGAAATACATTAAAAAAAAAAAATAAAAAAAAAAATAAAAAAAGAGAAGAAAGAAACTGAGATAGCTGTATAGAGGAAAGCACTGCTTCTGCTGTCAAGACCCATGTAGCCCACTCTGGCTTGGAAGTGTCCCCCAAAGAGCCATGCTTTGGTGCCCCCTCTGTAACCCCATTGGGAAGTGGTGAAACCTTTAAGAGATGGCGTCTAGGGAGACGTCTTCCCATCAGTGGTGGAATGCTCTAGAAAGGAATGCTGGGAGCCCGTGTTTCTGGCTCTTTGTCCCTTCCACATCTTAGCTGTGAGGTGAATGGCTCTGCAATGGGACCAAACAACTGTGAACCAAAATGTCTGTAAAACTTGTCTCTGTACCCGAGCCTCAGATATTTGTTACAGTTACAGAATGCTGATGAGAGCGCAGCCTGTGCTTAATTTCTGATTTTTCCAATAAAGAATAATGTTTCTTTGCTTAGTAGCTTCTGTTGAAAAAAGGGATAGAACATGATCAAAGGTCTGCACAAAACACCAATCATGACCCAGGTAGCTTAGGCACAGCGTCTGCATGCTACTTTCATGTGTTATTTTTCCTTTTTTTTGACACTGTGCAATGGATTGTTACACATTTACAATGAAATGAAGAGTTTTTCAGACAGAATTCTATTGGTTTAACTTAAGAACATATGGTAATTTACATATAAACTGCTTTATGTTTGGAATAATAAAACTGTCAGGACAAATAGGAAATGTTAAGCATGATGATATTTTTATACCATCCAAATTTATTGCCCCATTTAAAAATTAAAATTATAAAGAAATATGATTAATGTTGCACACTGCAGTCACCAGAGAGGCTGCGTGGCATCCTCCAATTGTATGACTGGGGGCTGTTTTATTTGGTAAATAATTTGACAGGTGTGATGCACTCTTTCTTCTTCTTCAAGCCCCATATGAAGCCTACCTAGAAAGCTGAAGAATGTTCTGGATGTATTGACTTATGTGTAAACAAGTTTCCATTGCAGCCTTTCTCACGGGAATGAAATATTGGTCGGCTTCTTCGTTCTATTTTGCTTCCCTCTGTGGAGCTTACTGTAGTCTGGAGCTTCTGAGGTCCCCAAAGAGGACTTGTTTTCAGATCACTTTCCCAGGTTATACAACAGGAGTACAAGGTCCTCTGAGTGTAGAGTTGGAGGGGCGACTCACACTGGCCTCTTCAAATGGAATAAAATAGATGAGGCAAGGAAGGAAGCGCAGGAAAGAGACAGGACTGAACAAAGAATGCATTGGACAGGCAGTAGATCTTGTATGATTTCCTCAAGGCTCGTGTTTTTATTCCTGCTAAATTTTGAAAGAGGTGAAAGATATGTGCGAACACCTATGAGTATATATAAAAACAAATGTGTGCATAAAATTTCGTATCTAAACCATCTGAAATAACTCAGGCCTGTCAGCTGGAATCCCTTGAAAAAAGAATTGGTGGAGAGAAATTCTTTAAAGTAGTTACAGCCTCTTTTGGGATCAGAGAATGAGTTTTGACTTGTGTTTAGAGACTACATTAATCCGAGCAGTACGAAGATCTAGGTAACATATCCTAGCCATAAAAAAAGAGAGATAAAACCAGAAAAATGAAAATTTTTGCATCAACTCAAAACTTGGACAGGGGTCAGCAGGGAGTGGTTGAGCTGGGCTTTGCAAGCACAGAGGCAACTACTGCTTTTTCTTGATGAAATCCTGGGGTGAAGGTAAATCATGTGCATGTCATGTTTTTGCAAAGAACAGATAGATTGATATCTAGTCCTGGAACTAATTATGAGTAATGTACTCCCTGAGTGGTTCAGGGCTCAGCTTTGGGCAAGTACTAGTGCATGTGTGGTTTCTCTCGGTCCAGTGGAGGAGGGTACAGGTTCTGCACCTCATTGTTAGAGATTTCTCAGCAAGACTTCAAATAGTAAGTTCCTTTTAAAGGATCTTGTTTACAACCTTTTTGGCAAAATAAGTCAAAAGAGGTAGTCAAAGGGGAAGGCCAACTCAAACCAAAGGCCCTTCCTGCTATGATTTTTTTTTTCAGGACCAGGGTTCAAACTCATGACCTTGCACTTGCCAGGCAGGTACTTGTGCTACAGAGCTATCTCCCCAGCCCCTTCCCTGTTATGATTGAAGTCCTTTCTAAAACCTTCCTAGTGAAGTATTCAAGGGTGATTTAAGACAAGTATTCCTTGATCCAGTAGTGCTTTGCTTCCCCCTCAAGCAGCGCACTGTTTGCAGTCACATGATAGCAATACAGATATAAGGCAAGTGTTGCTGCTGTTTCTGGTAGTGCTATTGCTTCCCTTTTAAAAAGGGGAAAACTGAAGGCGAACAGTGACTAAGTACATACCTATCGTAGACTATGTGACAAAACCAGGAATGCTGGGTTCCTAAACAGAAGGATTTAATTTTAAAAAAAATATTTACTTATTTATTTATTTGGTACAGGGTCTCGCTATGCAGCTGGAACTCATAGTGAGCCTCCTGTCTCAGCCTCCCCAGCACTGAGTTATAGACATCCACCACCATACCTGGCTTTGACAGTCAGCTCAACGGATCTGGGTCAAGACTAGCAGGGCATGTAGTACTGGGGATCAAACTTGTGTCCTTGTACTTGCAAAGCAGATGTGTAGACTGCTGAGCTATCTCCCAAACCTGTGAGCAGAAGGATTAATGGCAACAGTGGGCTCAAAAAATACTTGTGAGATAAATCAATGAGTGGAATAATTTCAAGGCAAGTCTGTTGTTAGCATGTAAGAAATAGTTTGCTTTGGCCCAGTGCTGGAATCATTTTAAATAATGTTGAGTCACTTACTACTTCCCCCAATACTGCAAATAACACACAACATTCTTTTATAATGAAATATCACTTTAAAATTAAAGTACTTTAAAAATAATATAATGTATTTAATTTGAATAAGAATTCAGTGAGGTAAATAAACATTGCTGTCCCTATTTTATAAAGCTATAGAGGCTCATGACTTGCCACCGTCTGTCCACTGCCACATTACCTAAACTGTAAGAAGTCAAAACCTTTTTATTTTTAACTAATTAAGTTTCTTGGCACATTTTAGGTATACATAGTGATGACATCCATCAGAGGGAATTTGTGCCTGTCATGACATAACTTGATTTCTATTTTTTTTCCCATTCTTCTACCCTCAGATCTTTTAATTTTAAAATTTCCACTTCTTTCTCTTCTCTACTGCTACAAGCAACTGAGTCTTTACACCCACTGAAGATAAAAACGAGCAGCTGTATAACATCCATTTTATGGCTGTCTTTCAAGAAAGAAAGGTAGACAGGAGGCAAACAATCAAGTTTATCCTTGGCACTTTTGCCCCTTTTCCTGCTATTATTGCTCGTGTCACCTCAGCAGCTAGCACTCACCAGGCCTGCTGTCCTGCAGGAATCTTGTGTCACGGAGGGATGGCATGTGTTATCAGGTTACATCCACGCAGAGCTGGTTGGAGTGCCCATGGGTGGTGTTACGGCTGCAACAGTGACATGAGAGACAGGTAGACACGTGGCTGCACCAATACACAAGGCAAGTTCAACAGAGATGAGCCAGTGACAACAAAATGAACAGCACAACAAAGAAATCCCCCCTTAGATACACTAACAATGAAATAAACAAAATGGTAAAATGATGATAAAATAGCTCAAGTATTGCATACTACATATTGTCACTCAGTAGAAGCTGAGGACATTGGTTATGCAGAAGTAGAGCTGACCAAGAGTCAAAGAGGATGGTAAGAGGGTAGAAGGGCATGGAAGGAGGCAGGTCAGAGCCACCACAGTACTGTTAGGAGGAGGAAAGTAGTTCTTCTGATGGTCTATGGCACAGTTGGCTAACTGTGGTCTATTGCATACATATGGGCCACTATATGATGTACACTGAATTAATTTAAATATATGACAATTGAAAGGAACAATTAAGAAGTCCAACTACATCAATAGGACAATGAAAAAAAAACCAAAAACATCATTTAAGAGGGATAATGAGATTAAATTTAAAGTATTTTAGCTCATATCCAAAATATAGAGCCATGGGATAGGATAAAGACTGCAAAAAGTATACTGGGCAAATATTAACCAATATAAAAGAGGTATAAGTATATTATCATACAAAATAGCCTTTAAGACCAAAAGTCTTACTTTTATGTAAAAGGTTCTTAAGTAACAATAAAATACTGAAACCACAAGAAGTTACAGTAACTCTGAACTTGTACATCTCCAACAGAATATTTTAAATATATAAATCAAAAATGGAGGGCCAGCCAAATAGCTCAGTAGACTAGAGCACCTGCAAGCAGGAACAGAGGACATGGGTTCAATTCTTAGGTCTGCTGTGCTGGCCCCACCCCTGGAGCGTGCTGAGATGAGAATTGAGACTGAGCGTGGTGGCATGTGCCTGTAATCCCAGCTCTTGGGAGGCTGCAAACAGGCAGATCACTGCGAGTCCGATTTAGTAGTGAGATCCTGAACATGCTGTAGACCCTTCCCTAAAAATAAAAAAAAGAAGAAAAAAGAAAATGGATAGAAGCATAGGAAAATCAATCCACCATAAATAGGGAAAATGAATTACATTTAATTTTGGTTATTATCATATCCAAGAGAGAATATTGAATGAAGTGCAAAAAACTGAACTATAATAAAAACATCCAAGGGCCATTATTTAATGGTCCTAAAGACTCTCGAACAGGTTTTTGACACTAAGAATAGCAATGTGTAATACTAAAACCATGCTTGGAATGCCTGCGAATCTGGTCTTTTCGATGTGTGCTACTTCTAGTGTCATATCAGTTATTGCTATAATCTCAAGTAAATGTTTGTTTTGAAAAAAAAAAGTTAATAAAAGAGAACAAGAGACAAGGAAAAAAATGTCATAGGACTGACCTGCTACAATTTTGTATATGGTTAGATTTCAAAATTTCTAAAATGTAAATGTGTAAAAATGCGTAATTTTTTTTATCACATTCTATAGGGATTTACTAGAATATCAGTGACTGATAAAAGATACTGGTTCCACGCTAAGTCTAAGGTTTTGATATTCAGAAAGACAGTGATGTTAAGTTCAAGTGCCTATGCTGTAGAGCAATAGAATCACTAAGCTTGTCTTCTGAAAAGTTAACAACTTAAGTTTGCAGACCAAAAAATTAGAGAAAAAGAAGGGCTACAAAGATAGCTAATATTTTGGCCCTAGCCCTGCTAGGTCAGTGAAGACTCAGGACATAAGAGAACCTGTGCTGTAACATCCCATAACTCAGTGGTGTGCCAATTTTTCTGTTCAAGGAGATTATGGAGCCACAGAGGAAAGGGCAATGTATAGTGTGCCTAAGGAGAGTCACCTGAAGAGAAAACATTCTCTAAGGCTTTCACAGACAACAAACTGGTCAAGCAACGGCCATGACTCATCCAGATGGCTGACACTGACAAAAGTTCTATAAAATGCTGAACATGGTTTCAGGGTAAATCCTGAGAGGATTGAATTGACCTTGTCAGATACAAAAGTTACATTTTGCTACATAGGTCTTGTTTCAACTTTGTCTTAACCATCCAACAGAAAAGTTTAACCATGAGACATAAAAAGAAAAGCCAGATTAGTATGCTGAGCTGTAAAAGGCTCAAGTCAACAGCTCTGACATTGCCAGTTCTGCTGATAACCCACTAGTATTATGGAATATTGGACTATACATACAACTAGTTTTCCTTAGTTCAAAGGGAAGAAATATTTGTACTAATAGTGTTTAGAATGTTATTATGTCTGCATCTTGTACTCTGAACAACTACTATGAAGACAACAATATGCATTGTATTAATTATTGTGGCTATCCTATTAATGTGTTTTGCAACTGTCTTATTGTTATTTCTTTCTTCTTAAAGTAACATTAAAAAAATGTCGGATCTAGCAGAAACCTCAACTAAACTCTGAAAGAGCACATATCACTTTTAAGTACACTTAGGACATTTACCAAACGAAACGAAACGAAACAAAACGAAACCAAACCAAACCAAACCAAACCAAACCAAACCAAACCAAACCAAAGCAAACTAAACCCAAACCAAACCAAACCAAACCAAACCAAACCAAACCAAACCAAACCAAATCAAAACCAAAACACCAAACAAGCAAACAAAAAATCTTCACCTGAACTACACTGAAAAGCAAGTCTCAATATGTTTCAAATAATTGAAACTCGTCTTATAGACACTGTTATATACTGCACAGTTGCAAGATCTCTAGAACTTCTGGAGCATCGGGTGAACCTCTGAGCAAGAACCACTTTATGGACATTCTGTGCAGGAGAATTCTGGCAGTGCTTGGATGAGTCTATGATCTTCTGTGGGAAAGAAGACGGATAGGATTGGTTGCAAGCTGATTTCTGAGCTGACTACTTTCAATGATGCCTCTATAGGAACATATATACACTTCTTTTGCAGAAAATACAAGAAAGGGCTTGAAATCAGATAAAGTGAGAAAAGACTGGAAAGAATTCAGTTAATCAGCAGCTTTGAACAGGAGTTATTGGAAATCCAGCCAAACCAAGTAGAAGAGATGTTTAGTTTATTAGAGAGGAATGAAAAATGTTCAGGGGTTGAACTATGTCAGAGTAGGTCAGATTATATGAGTTAATGTGAAACTAACCAACTCTGCAATGGCTGTTTCATGCTGTGTCTACAATTTAGGGCCATTTCTTCCAGGTAGTTTATGCTATATGTACAGCCACATGCAATTTTAATTTTCTAGATAATACTCTCAGTTTGGTTCTTTTTACTGCTTTTTCTTGTTGCCCAATTTGTATAGTTGGTACAGCACTTTAATTCTTATTCCTTTACATTTTAGATTTCACCTAGATGACAGAGAAATAATTGACACCCTTATACATCATGAGCCCCTTTGGTTATTCTTCCTTTAAGTGGGGGATAATTCTGGAAGCAGGGATTATTAAATACTGGTTGAGCACGAACCTTTACTACTCACATTATCTATTAAGTATCTGTAAAGGAAAGAATAAAATGGCAGCTTTTTAGAGCCCATTTGTGACTCATAAAATATGGCTTAAAACCTCTGATTTTATTACACTTTTACTTCTGTAATTATTACTGCAAGTGATAGAACAGTGCAGGGCAATCAAGAGATCAACTCTTTCCATTCCTACACAGAGCTGCTGATTCTTTGGGAATTTTACCAGATTCTGCATTTGAAGATTACTTGAGAATGTCAAGAGCATTATGGGTAGAAAGAAAGTAAAGTGAATAAATAGACAACTAACAATCAATGGACTTAAAGGAGAACAATAAAACTAACGCTAAGACACTAGGTAACATCTGGAGCACTCTGACTCCACGCTACCTGCTCATGCCCTTCTTCCACCTAGAGTTGAGTCGGGGAGATTTGCTCACTATCTTCACACCTTGATGTGCCCATTCAGAGAATGGGTGGTAAGTATTATATATAATGAAATTTGAGTTGGGGATGAAGGGAGCTGATGCATGGAAATACACTAATGCCAGTTCCAACAGATAGCAAATGGCCAACGAATGTTAATGTTAATTACTTCTATGGCTTAATCATAGTTAATAATTCTGTTTACTTTTGCATGATTCATTAGATTACCCTCTCAGGGGCTGATGTATTGTTTGTGAAGCTATATGACTGGTAGTCTTTCTATTTTTTCCCCCAAGTTTTGATATGTGCCTGAATGAGTAATCACAATAGTCTCTTTGTAGTAAAAGCCTCTTGCTTTATTTGGGAGTGGATGGGGAGATAGTAAATCTAAATAGTTTTCCTTACAAATACCGGGTGAATGCCCACCAACTTTAAAGCAGTCTTTTAGTTGTAAGAATAAGCCATGGTGGTTGGTTTCAAGAATTTATGGTGTAATATAGTTCACAGATACAGACACTATTACTGTCATATGATAGAAAGAGCTAAGGGTGGGTTTGTAGGGGAAGGGGGAGTATGACTGGATTAAGACTCAGATTTAAATTAAACCAATATTTAACCAATAAGCTACTGGATTTCAGGCACTTTTCTTGGTATTCACTGTTATTTCGTATTGAACCAATCACCCACAGCTTTAAATTGGAACATTAGTTATTGTGATATGCAGTAATCACTTTACAATCCCATTGCAATAGTGTTATTTAAGATACTTCTGCATTTCAAGTCAGGAGAAAAGATAAAAACATCTTTAAAAGAAAGTTTGCGTTGCTGCTTAGTAGATTCACTTTTCTTGGTTCTTTCTGGATGTTGTACCATAATTCATTCATTTACTTCATTTCATCACATACCAAGGATTCATATAACTCCTGCTATGTGACCAAGACTGTGCTAAGTCGTTTTTTTATTTTTATTTTTTATTTATGTTATGGCTGGCTCAGCTTTCCCTGGGGGTTGGGCTGACATAGCATGTGGTGCCTGGGGTCGAACTGCAGTCCTTCGGTTTGCCTAAGCTTGCCTAAGCAGGTGCTTTAGACTGCTCAGTAATCTTGCTGGCCTTAAGAAGTCAAGATCTAGAAATGGGTAAGCACAATTCTCCAGACTCAGGAAGTTCACTGTTTAGTGAAAACAACAGTGGTGTATCAGCAGGTATATTACTACACCATGTGATAAATTCTATAACTGAGGAAAGAAGGAGTGTTGCATATGTAGCTTTCATTGAATTAGTTTTGATTTGTCTGTGGGGGAGATGGAAAGTTTGTGAGTTATGTCTTTGGGCTCATTGGTGTCTCGGGTACTTCTGTAATCCTCAGTTTTTTACGACACACAGCTCAGGCTCGTACTGAATACCAGACGAGAGGGCATGTTTTCTCTTTTTATTCATCATCTAATTCATCCCTTGAAGTATTAATTACTGCTAATTTGATATTTCTCCTCTTGCAGTGTCACAGCTTCAATAGTGACCCCATGAAAAAGCAACAGCTCAAATACAAAATGAGGAAAGTATGTGATAGAGGTTTCGTATATGTGCCTGCCAAGGATTCAGCCTGTTCCATCATAGAGGCTCTTATGTCACAAGGTGGAAAGAATGGATCTCAGTGATGGACAGAACTGAGTTTTAATGCTCTTTTTTGCATTACTGCATTTTTGTACAAGTTGTTTAGTCTCATTCAGTCTGTTTCCTTCTTATTACCAGGGAATAAGAATTGTCATTTCAGAGAGCAGTGCACATAGAGTATGAGCTGCGTAACGCAATGTTCTATAAGTTGCTAATAAATAACAGAGTGGAAAAACTAATAGGTAAGGCCAAAATATAGAGTGCCACTATAGTTGAAGCTATTGAAGGGAAAAGGTAAAGAGGAAGGCATCTTTTGGTGTAATTTGCAATTTTAATAGGGCAGCCAGAGAAAACCTTACTATAATGGGAATGTTTAATTAAAGCCATGAAAAGAAATGAGGAAAATGGAAAGCAGAAAAAAATATTAAGATATGCCATGTTCAGGTAACATCCTTAAGATGAATATTAAATCATTGTGTATATCTAAGATGTATGAATTAAATTAATAATAAAAAATGAAAAGAAATGAAGAAATGCATCACAAGAAAATCTGCTTGGTGAATCTTAAAATATACAAGAATGTCAGGGTGGCCGGAGAGGAGTGTGTGTGTGTGTGTGTGTGTGTGTGTGTGTGTGTGTATGTGATGGAGGGGAGGGAGGAGAGGAGGCAGGAGGCAGTAGAAGACCAAGGTGGAGGAGAGCCCTGGAGATGCAGGGGATGGAAGCTGTGAGAGTGCAGACCACTTGGGCTCTGCATTGTCATTCCAAAAGTTTGGCTTTTACTCTGGAGGAGAAAGGAAGCTTTGGGGTTTCTCATGGAAAAGAATAGCATGACCGGCCTTATGTTTAAAATAATTTCTCAGGTGGGCCAAATAATTTAGTAGATGAAAGCATCTGCAAGCAGGTGCAGGGGCCAGCTGGTGCATCCCTGGATCTGCCCTTGTGGCACACTGAGATGGAAATTGAGACTGGGCGTGGTGGTGAAGCACCTGTAATCCCAGTTTTGAGGAGGCTGTATACAGGTGGGATAACTCTGAGTCTGATCTAGTAGTGAGACCCTGAACACCCTGAAGACCCTTCCCTAAAAAAAAAAAAAAAAATTCACAAGAAGGATAGATAGTGTACTCATGCAAGTACAGATTGTGTACCTTTGGTCTGGACTTGAGAATAAAAGTATTTTGGATTTCAGTTTTGTTTTTGGATTTGGAGATTTTTTTTTTTTTATGTATTTGTACAATGTCCATAGGGTCTCCCTACAGAGATTAGACTTGTAGTGATCCTCCTATTTTCAGCCTCCCAAGCACTGCGATTATAGGTGCGCACTACCATGCCCAGGGTCAGTTGATGTCTCAGTGTAACCTGGGGACAGGGCTGGCATGGCATGCTGAAGACCAAATCCTGGTCCCTGCGTCTGCCTAAACAGGCAGTTTAATCAGTTGAGCTATCCACACAGCCTGGATCTGGAGAGTTTTGCTTGTGTACAATGACACATCTTGAGGGTGAGGCCCAATCCTAAATATGAAAATCATTTGTGTTTCATATCTACAGTGCACACATAGCTTGAAAGTGATTTTATGACAACAGTTTTGATTGGAACTCGTCACGTAAAGTCATGTATAGACCTGGGTTTCATGTTGATACTCAGGAAGTTTTGGATTTTGATTTTCATGAGGGAATGTTCAGCTGTACAATCTAAATGTTAATGGTTGGACCTAAGTTGTGGATAACCGTGTTTACTATAAAATGTTTTGCACCTAGTGTATGCTTGAAATTTTTCATAGCACAATTTGAGAAGCAAAGATTGATTCATCTTGGAGAGGCTGAGGATAGGGGACGCCTGAAGGGTCAGAGGCAGAGCAGGAACACCAGCTGGTGGGGAAAGTGGTGGCTGGGCGAAGGTGGTGGTACAGAAGGCGGGGTGAGGGCTTTGAGACTCTCTGTTTTTCACAGGGTGAGCTATGAGAGTTGAATTGGACATTGTATGTTTGAGAAAATTACACTCTTGGGTTGAATAAGTAGACAAGTGTATCTTGGAACAGAGCACCCCCAGAGTTATCTAGACAAGCAGCTACACTGCATGACTATTGTCCTGATACTTCATCAGCTGTTTTCCTTCCAGATATCACCTAGTAAGTGTTTCCCTGAACACAGCTCACCTGGTTCTTATCATGGTTCTAGCACCTCCCAATCACAAACACAATATTCTCTCCTATTTGATTTACATAGGGGCTGGGGTTTACATAATTTTGCATTATAAAGCTGGAAGTTTTCAGGTTAATGTATATGTGCTATGGATGATTTAACGACACAGAAGTTAACTGAGTGCTTATTCCTGCCCACGTACGGAGGTAGGCATTTTGGACACTTCCCCTATTGTTTTTCCAGCTATTTCCTGGTACTTTCCAGACAGCACCGGGCTTAGAAGTATTTATAGATAGGAACAAGAGCTGATAATGGGTTCTAGCATCTTAAAAGAGTGTTTCTGAAAAGTCTGTTTCCCTTCTGAAGACTTGAAGAATATTGTACATTCATAGTTGTTTGGGCTTTATTTTATATTATTTTATTTCATTGTGTGTGTGTGTGTGTGTGTGCCATTATACTTGGTTTTTCTTTCTTTCTCTTTTTATTCGTGTTTGGTACAGCGTCGCACTATGCAGCTTGGACTTGTAGTGATCCTCCTGTTTTCACCCTCCCCAGTGCTGCCATTATAGGTGTGTGCCACCACGCCCAGACTCAGTCACTGACTCAGTGCACCCCAGGTGTGAGCCGGTGGGGCGTGTGGAATGGGGACTAATGCAGGTGCTTAGTCTGCTGAGCTATCTCACCAACCCTATAACAGTCTTTTGGAATTGTTGAACCCTTTCTCGTTGGGACAGAGGAAGTCGAATTTGAAAGCTTTCCTGACTGTTGGGATACTGGGCAAGTTACAGCATACCTGTGATGCGGTTCCAAGCCCTGCTAACTTCCTTTCCTGCTCACTCACTAAAGGAAAACTTTTACTGTCATTCTGCTGTTATTACTTTCCTTCTCAGGGAGGGGAAGCAGGTCTAGTGGACACTGGAAAAGAAAAAGAGAAAAAACAGGAGGAAGATTTTTACAGTTTTCTCTTTTACCCTGTTAACAACGCTCTCTCTAGATAGGATGATGTAGCTCTATTTTTCATAATCACTCAACTAGTGATCATTAGAGGTTGACTTGCACTTTTGTGGTTGGTTTTGTTTTTAATACACATAACAAGTTTGCCCTTAAGAACCTCAAAATATGCCAAACGTTGTGTTTTCATGTACACCAGCACAGATGGATTTAGCAATTGCATCATTTAATAATTGTACAAATGATCTGTGAACTCTTCATTTATCAAAAATACAGGTATAATACAATGACAGATGTTCTGGGGGGGTAGGATCAGAAAGGGTAGAGCAGCCTGCATATATAATCCCATCATTTTGCAGGTCTGTCCTGTGTACAAGTACACAGAGCTACATCTTTATTAATACTGCTAATAGTCTCATTGATTAAAACATCAGAAATACCAAAGCAAAACTAAAATCTTCAAAATGAGGAACAATAAAAAGTTAAAATTCACATTTTATGTAATTAAGTTTTGCCCCTACTATGTAACATAGTTTTTGTAACTTTCGGAAATAACTGACATATGATAGCTTTACAGTCAAGCTAGACATTTCCATGTCCCTAAAAGTAGCCTGTGCTTCTTTATACTTTCTGTTTCAGCGCTTCCTCAGCCTTCTTCCTCATCGCCCAGACTAGTGCTTATCTGCTTTGTGTCACTATGGCTTGGTTTGCATCTTGTAGGATTTTATATTACATTTGTTCTTTTTTCCAGGCTGTATTTAGCATAATTATCATAGCAATCACATACTCTTTTTCATTCCCAAGTAAATTATTATTTTTTTTTATTGCTGAGTAGCAATCCAGTATACTGATGTAGAAAAATTCCTTTATATATTCATCTACACATGGATGTTGAATTGTCTATCTGGATGGTGACATATAAAGTGGTAAAAATGAACTCATGAAAATAGAAGTTGTGTGGGGCTGGGGAGATAGCTCAGTAGAGTAAGCGCTTGCCTGGCAAGCACAAGGGCTGAGTTCAATCCCTGGTTCTGAAAACAAACAAACAAAAAACAGAAATTGAAAAAAAAAAAAAAAACCTGCCCTGAACGTTTCTGTATGAGTCTTCTTGAGGACACACAATCCTATCATGAAAGTGTCTTAGCTGAACACCTAGGAATGGGACTGCTGAGCTGCATTGGGTGGTACGCTTTGCTACAGAACTGTTAAAGTTTTTTTCAATTGATTTTATAAGTTTATATTTCCTTTAGCTATATGAAAGTTCCAGTAACTATGAATCTTCACCAGCATTTTACATGGAAACTTTTCTTAATTTTAGTCATTTTTCTGGAAATATAGTGAGACTTTATAGTGGTTTTAATTGATATTTCCTTAATGATTGATAGTGTTGGCAATTTTTAATGTGCTTGTCATCAATCTGTACATTTTCTTTGATCAAGTATTTGTTAAAGGTCTAACTATTTAAACATCTGGATTTTTTGCCTTTGGATTAAAAGTGATGAGTTCTACATATAGCCCAGATATGTCTTTTCTTCATATAGAATATGCTTGTACATTTTCCAAATTTTCACTTCATTTTATAGTAGTGTATTTTGAAGAACAGAATTTTAATTTTTCTAAAGCCAAATTTATTATTTTATCTTATAGTTTGTGCTTTTTTCTGTTATATTGAAATTTTTGCCAAACCCAATTTCATTGAGATTTTTCCTAGGCTTTATTGCAGAAGTTTTATACTTTTAAGCATTACATTTAATTCTAAGGTACATTTGATTAGATTTTATACTGCAAACTATTGCTTACCAATACTGCTTCAGTGCCAGTTTTCTCCAAATTCATTTAGTAATTCAACAGAATCTCAATATTGAATAGCCTTTTAAAAACAAAAATTAACAGGGTAATTTAAAAATTTATATGGTATTGGAAATACTTAAAGTAGCTGAAACAGTGTGAAAAAGAACAGCAAATTTAGATGATTTATGATCCATAGTATCAATATTTATGGTAAAGTTACAATTTTTTTTGAGGATGCAAAATTGGCAAATGGACAATTAATGAAACAACGTAAAATCTGACTTTAAATTCACACATTTGGTCAACAAGTTTTCATGAAAATACTAAGGCTATTTTATGGGGAAAATGATGCTGGAGCAATTAGATCTTTATGTGCAATGATAAATCTTCATCTATGGACATTTTGAAGAATCATTCTCACCAATTGATAAAATATTATGATTTCAATAGGATTTTCAAATAAAAATAAATAACTGGAAATAGCACTTCTATTGCAAATGGTATAATGTTGAACTGAATTATTACCAGATAACTAAGGAAAATTCACATGAAGGATTATATAGACGGTAATCAATATTGACAAATGCAATTGTCTGGGCTCTGGCTTGTCTTCTATAAAAACATGCAAATGAAGTTCTAGCATGTTTCGAATATATAGGAAATAGAAGCCGCCAAGCCATATGCTCTATCATTCTATCTATATACACAAGCTGATTTTTAACTATACTGAGTAAAAAAGCAAAATTAGATTGCTTTGAAACAGCTTAACCTGGGCTGGGGAAATAGCTGGAAAATGCAAGGTTGTGAGTTTAAACCCCAGTCCTGCAAAAAAAAAAAAAAAAAAAAAAAAAAAAAAAAAAAAAAAAAAAAAAAAAAAAAAAAAAAAAAAAAAAAAAAAAAAAAAAAAAAAAAAAAAAAAAAAAAAAAAAAAAAAAAAAAAAAAAAAAAAAAAAGAAACAGCTTAACCAATCAATAAAACAAACATTTTTGTGTCACTATGTTTATGTCTATTGTGTCTAGATGGAGCCTATACACCAAATATTACAAAATAGAAATATGAAAGTGAAATATATCCTAATTAAGAAGGACTTTATTTGTTTGCAATCCGTTCTGGTACCACTACTTGTACATAACTCTCCATTCTTCACTTGTGGTCTCAGTTTCATCACATAAATAATAAAACTGCGTTTTTGTTCTGTATCTTTTCCCACTTAAGTTAACTAGATTTATGAGAGGCTTGCTACTTTCCACACCAGTAGATGGCATTCTTATTCTTGTTTTTGTTTTTAGGTTCATGATAAATGTAAGTCTGAACTAGTTGCTTTAGTCCAAGTTCAGGATGGCCAAATTCTAACATCCACAGAAATGCAAGGAATACATTAAAGGAGAGGATAAATGTGGAATGTGGCTCCAATGTATGACTAAGGAGACACTACCTGTGTATTTTACACTTTGCTGGCTTGGCTAATGAGGCTGAGTGAGGCAGCTTTTCGCCTATGGAACACATAGAAACTTGGTTACTCCATGGCTTGGCAAGCGCAGGGTCCTGAGTTCAATCTCTAATACCTCCAAAAAAAAAAAAAAAAAAAAAAAAGTTACTCCACTCCCTTGTCTTTCCAGTTGAGCTTGGCTTCTCATAGGCTACTTCTGCCACCTCGGAGTGCTGGCTCTGGCCTTCAGCCTGAATCTGCTCCTATCTTTCCTTGTGGGGTGCATTCTGGGGACCGGAGATCAGTGGCCTTGTGGGAAGGGGTAAGGTCTTGGGTCTCATGCTGGCCACCTTGGCAGTGCTCCTGCTGCGCCTGGCCTCCACGTTCCTAGTGACTTGACTGCTGTAGCCTATGCCCTGAATGCTCCACAGCTTCCTCCACTGGTTCTGCAGGTGCTCCAAGGCTGACCCCAGCCACATCGTCTACCCTGCCCTGTTCTGAGCACCCATCCATGGGTTCTATCTTAGGCTGAACTTACCCTCAGTGAGGCAAGCTGCGGTGAGCCTTACAGCTGCCTGCCCTCAGTTGGCATCTGGCTCCTTTACCAGTGAGACTAGGTGTAAATGTGCATTCTCTTCACACCCTCTGGGGGTGAGGGGAAGACTACCACTTTTGCCCAATGCCTAGGTGTGCCTCACTTCCACACCTATGATTCTACTGTTCTTGCCATACTCAGGGTGAAAATAGTGTCTTCCCAGGACTCCAAATGGGAAGGCTATGAGCCTGTTCTCCATTTGTCCTTCTGGGCATGCTTGCGTCTTCACTCCTATCTGTAGGAGGCATGCCGCTTCTCCCACGCTCTGCCTTGAGATTTCCATCCCTTCTCTGTGCTCCCAGAAGGGGTGATTCTTCTCAGAGCCTTCCTTAAATTCTTTTGCTTATTGTTCTATTGTTTCTTCCTTTAATTCATGTTTCGCAAGTGTTCTTGACAGTGTCATTACCAAGGCAGTCACTTTTCTTTTTTAATGTATCTAGTACAGTGTCTCACTATACAGCTCAGACTCCTAGTGATCCTCCTGTTTTCAGCTACCCCAGCGCTGAGATTGGAGCTGTGCACCACCACCCGGGCCTCAGGTGCCCGTTCAGTGTGTCCCAGGGGCAGGCCCAGTGGTGCATGTGAGATTGAGGTTCAAACCCTGGTCGCTCTACTTGCCAAAGCTGGCACTTAGTCTGATGAGCTATCTCACCAGCCCAAGGCTCCCACTTTTGTATGACATATTTTTTAATACCTCCTCAATGTAAGTACTAAAACAACACATTCACTTTATTAGAAGGGAGAAATAAAAGTAAAAGAATTTGTTCTAAGAAGATGTTTGTCCCCTAGGTAAAAATAACCATAAATCTGTCAGCCATGAATATAGGCTGATACAAAGGGCCTATAGTTGATTCAAATGTCATAAGTGGTAAGATTTTCCAAAAGCATGAAGACTCGTGATAATAATCTGAACATAAAGCATGATATTGATCCCTTAGTCTGGCTCTGCAACTGCCATCCTGGAAAGTCAGTGCATACCAAAACCGTGTTGATAATACTGCGGATGCATTGGTAAAGCAAAACAAAATAATAAGTTGCTTTCATTAATGCAGTGATATACAAAAGTTTTGTAGGAAGTAGAATTATTATTATCTATGCAAGAGTGTTTAGTGCATTACAAGGCACACAAAGCCTCTACCCCTTTTTAGTTATTGTCACTGTGTCAAAAATGTCCAACCAATTTCCAAAGTTTCCCTGCAAGGGGCCATAGAGGTTCCATTAAGAACCTTTATTTTTGCCGGGTGTGGTGGTGCACACCTGTAATCCGAACACTTAGGAGGCTGAGGCAGGAGGATCGGTGCGAGTTCAAGACCAGCCTGGGTGACAAAAGTGAGCTCAAGGTCAGCCTGAACTGCATAGTGAGACCCTGTCTCAAAAAGACAAAAAAAAAAAAAAAAAAAAAAGAACCTTTACTTTCACTGATCACTTTCATAAAATAAGTTTTGGCAAACCACAGACTTTTTTGATACATTTTGTTGAACTTAAGAACCTCTATGCTGTTGGACTTTTGATAAAAGCCAACCTATGCTGATCCCTCTGGGGACCCTGAGTTGCCTGGACTATTGTTAAAAAAGCAAACAAACAAAAAAACCCACAGTACTATACAGTGCCTCCTTCTATTCCCATTGCTTTCTCATTTCTCCACAGACCTACTTTCTTACTGATTTGAATGAACTCTTAATTATCTTTCAATTAGCAAATAGAATCATGAAGAACCAGAGACATCAAGTGACCCATGCTGCAGGAGAAAAATCTGGTGGATTTGGACCAGAGCTTCAGTGTTTTATGCAGAAATTTCCTACTATATCATATTATTTTTGCCTTATAAATTAACTCTCTGTGGCTGTGACTCATCGAGAAGGCCGATACTGGCAACAGTTCTACAAAGCACTGTACATGGTCTTAAAGTAAGTCCTGAGGGGATTTGACTGACGCTGGGACATACAAAAGTTCCATGTTTTGTTATACAGGTCTTGCTTTAACTTGCCCTTAATCACCCAGAAGAAAAGTTAAACCACGAAGCATAAAACGTAAAGCTAGATTAGTATGCTGAGCTGTATAAAAGCTTAAATCAAGAGCTTCTGACATTACTGGTTCTGTCAATAACCCACTGCAATTATGGAATACTGGACTATGTATATAACTACTTTCTCTTAGTTTAATGAGAAGAAATTTTTTGTATCAACAATAATTAGAAAAATTATCATGTCTATACCTTGTGCCCTGTATAACTACTATGAGGACAACAATATGCATTGTATTAATTATTGGGAATGTACTACTTACGTGTTTTTTAAAATGTCACATTGTTATTTAAAAAAAAGAAATATAAAAAAATTTAACTCTCTGCCTTTTTATTTGGAAATCAGGGTCTGCCTGCCTTTGGGATTATTAGTGATGCAAATCACTTCAGCAGGCCTCCACGGTGCTTGGATGAAAAGATACATTCTTTCCTAACCTGCAGACCTATTAAGTGGAAGCCTACTAAAGCTGCAGCCATCTCAGTCTGATCAAGCACACCTTTACACTATACCCACAACTGCTTTCTGGATCCAAAATGCTACGATTTTCTTTGGTTTCCTCTTCCATATTTAGCCATTTTTGTAGTCAGGCTTTGTTTGGTTTGTTTATTTTTTAATGTGAAAGTTTTCATTGTGTAAGTTTGCCAATGCTGACATGAACATCCTTCTTGCCTGAAATCAGGTAAAAAGATCAAGCACATAAAACAGAACTGGAAATAATTTTACCTTTTTATCTTGATGCAGCAAGTCCTGCTTAAGGAGAAAGAAATTAGTGTCTTCCATACAAAATCAGAGAAGAATTTCTGCATCAAGAACATATTTGATGTTCCAGTTCTCTCGGTCTGAGTACTTCCGATCTGTCTAAATGTTATTCTTTTTAAATCAGGAGAAGAACACTGAGGATAATGGTGGAGTTGTGAGTGATGAAGCCTGTGTGTGTATTAGGGTGAGATTGCATATGTAGCAATTGACTTAACAAGGTGCGAAGCCCTGTGCACGTTTTCGTCTGAGATCCAAATCAAGCCCTTAACAGGCAAGATTCTTTAATATAAATGAGAAATAGGCTTTCTTCTGCCATAATGACCCGCGGCCTCTCAGACATGACTCTCCACAGACTGATCACTCCTCAGAAAGCCTGGCCAGCTCTCTGAAGCCATTATCCTTTATTTATGCAGATCAGCTTGTGACAATCCTTGGAATTCTTTGTTTTATCCCTTTCTGTTTTTCAATTCTTCTCATATGTTGGCTCTTTTCTTTTTCTGCGTAGGCAACTCCCCAAACAAGCATTTTCATGACATTCCAAGTCATTGAAAGAAAATATTAGAGTATAATTTAGTTAGCTTATATTACGCCACAAAGGAAAGAAAACTATTTTAATTTCAGAGGCCACTGGATGAAGGAAGAAGAGAAGATTTCTTATTTTTAAACCACACAGGAAGCTAGGCACTGTGCCAACACCCTACCCAG
>PVJA010037528.1:0-20349 GCA_004027025.1 Myocastor coypus | reverse complement strand
AAAAAAAAAAAAAAAACAGGAAAGAATATACTTCTCTTTGGACTAAGAGGAAGCAGATACATATACAATCAAAGGTTTTGCAATTGCAGTGTGCCATCAGTGAAGCTTGTGACGTTGGAGTTCCAAGGATTAAACTAAGATAAGAAAGACCGAGGACTTCTCAGAATTTTTCAAAAATTAATAAACAATGTAACATTTCAAAAGAAATATGGAATTTAATTTATGAGTGCTAGTCATCCTATTTATTTTCCCAGTGAAAATCGAGGGTTTTAAGGCTATTTACTGCTCAAAATCTTGTTTGAGATCTTTTTGTGTTACCTATGAAGTATTCCTGGTAGTTGCAGAAAGATTAGCTAGTGGGCTTTTGCAGTGGCTTTGTTTTGCTTTCACTTACCCGTGGTACTGCTGCATTTCACAGAAATTTCCCTTCCTGAATGGTCCTGGGATAATATTGGCAGTAGAATTACTTAGCATAAAATTTAAAATACAAAAGTGAAATAGAAATGTGTCAGCTGCTTTCCAGTCACAGGAACAAGATGCCTAATACTGGAATTTCAAAGGGAGCACTTTTACTTTGGCTCCTGGATTGAGGCCCTGGCTGGATGACTCCAAGGCATCAATGGGATGGCAGAGGGGCGTAGCCGATCTACAGATGCTCAATCCTGACAGCCAAGAGACAGAGACCAGGTAGGGAAGGCAGGGACAAGCATGCTTCCAGGTCATGCCCAAGTATCCAAAACAGGTCCCACCTCCTAACAGCACATTCTTCTACTTAACCATCAATGAATATGGCACCCCATCACTTTTGGGGGGCATTGTAGATCTAAACATAACAAAAATATATAGTTTGCATAACTTGGAAAATAATGTAGTGGTTCCCACATGTGTAGAATCACCCATCATCTTCCCTTTGTAGAGTAGGCCACACATCCAGATCTTGAGAAATTCCTGTAGTCAGCTTTTCAGAGCTCAGGATAAAGGACATGCGCAATGCATGAGAACCTGTGTCAGTTTCTCTAGCAGGTCACTAAAAACATTGCAGTTGGAACTGGTGAGAGGCAGGAATGGGTCTAGTTTTTATGTGGACTTCAGTGTATCCCAGTGGGTGTCAGTGTGCATGTGCTCATCCATATGTAAATTTATTTCCCAATGGAAAGACAGACTCTCTTGTAGTAACTTTGAACTCAAAACTTGATGCAGAGGATCAGCCTTTTCAGACTGCTTCATTAAGATCCACAATACAGTGAAGGCTAATTCTATAATAAATCTCTTAGTTTAGGTCACTCCAAGCTTCTCTGATGCTGAGTGAACACAGAAATTAATTAGTGCTAGCAGTAGGTAGTTCTGGAAGATCAAAATCTTAGTAAGGAAGGTTATAAACAGTGTCTGTGAAATAGTTCTGGATTATCTGAAACCAAATCCTTGATCTGATTAGATTTACAAGCAAAAATAACATTTACAACTGCTGAAGAGGATACTTGTAATCCACGACACACTTGGCAAACAATTACTTAAGTTGTCACCTATTTCCTATACTAATCAAGCACCTGTAGAAAGATCATAAATGGTCATGTATTGCTATGAAATATTTTTACTCTGAGTAAAGAGTACAATAAGCTTGCCTGATTGCTTCTGTGTTCATTCACTAGTAAACTTGACACTTTTTTTAAGAAAATGATTTCAGAGACTTAAATTCCTAACTGAAGTGGTAGACTAGTGATTAGAAATCATTTTTATAAAAGAAAGCCTTATCTTGTATAGTTGTAGCTCTCTGAAAGTGAGGTGTAGAATCTAATTTGGTGCAAAACTAAGTTGTGATCCAACTGTAAATATCCAGGGGCAATGGCATGTCTCATGACCAGGATGGGCTCTTTATGTGTCATATACAATATCTCAAAAGGAAAAAGTGTGATTTTTACTGATGTATTTAGTGGTATGCAACTACCTTTCTATGCAACTGTCATTTTCTTTTTGAAAGAGGATATCACTGTGATGCCCAGATTGGCCTCAAAATCTTAGGTTCAACCTGGTGTCCTGCCTCAACCTCTTAGCTGGAACTAGGTCCAGCTCCTATGTAATGTTTTTTTTTTTTGGTCTTTTTGAGACAGGGTCTCGCTATGCAGTTCAGGCTAGCCTTGAGCTCACTTTTGTTGCTCAGGCTGGTCTCGAACTTGCACCGATCCTCCTGCCTCAGCCTCCCGAGTTCTGGGATTACAGGCGTGCACCACCACGCCCGGCTCCTATGTAATTTTTAACCTTTATATTTGATGATAAGATTTGGCAGGTGTTTTAGGTACAAGAAATCTTGAAAAATTCACTTATTTATTTCAATTCCTGGAAGGACAAATTCTGGTCAAAGAAAAATGTTACATCATGAACAGGCATTAAGCTGGAGGACAAACATTTTAGTTTACTGCACTGATATGGCCAATGTAGGGTAGCTGTGGACACAAAACTCAAAAGAACAAGTGGCAAGCCAATTCAGTTTAATAAATGGGCTTCGATGATAAAGTTCAACTTACAGCATATGCAGAAGACATTTAATGGTTCTAAATGGTATTAAAAATAAGTAAGATAAGGGGGTACTGACTTATAATGGAAAAGAGATGGGAAATGTTGGAGCCAGACTGGCTTTATTTTGGGTCTTGGCTCCAACATTCATTAGTTGTATAATTTTTTTGACAAAGCACTTAGTTCCTTCATTGTAGAAATGGAAATAAACTTCCCTCACAGAGTTTTTCACTAAAGAAAAATATAAAATTTAAGTGTGTATAACACTGATACCATAAACATTTCTGTCCCACTCTTGCTCCCCTTTCTTCCAAGGTATTATGGGCAATTAGGGAAGAAATTTACACTTTTAGAACAGTCAAATCAATGCTTGTTGGAATTTACCTGAGATCTTGTTAAAAGATAGATTTAACTTGAGTATATATTAAATGGGATCTGTCATATTGTATTTCTAACTCACCCTAGGTGATGCTGAGGCTTAATTCCACAAACATCCTTTTTGCAGTAAGAAGCCACATTATGGCTACTATTCTTGTCACACAGGCACACAGAAATTGGTTAAGTGCCCAATGCTGCAGAGATGGACTGGCTTTGGGGTCTACGGACTGGCTTAGATGACAGTTTAGGCCTTTTCAACTGCTTGTTAACCTGTATTTTGGTGAACTGATGAGTATTTTGGCTAAGTGTACCAGAAATTCACCAAAAATCTAGACAGATTTTTCCTATAAACCCAATGTTATGGTTTGTGTCCCTCCAAAGCCTCATGTAGCTATGGGGTGGCTTCTAAAGTTTGTGATTGATTTGTGATCCAATAGTGGGATTAGGAATGTGAGTGCTATACTCTCCCTTGGGTGGACATCTGCATATAATATAAGAAGGATGGAGAGGCTTTCTAGCTTCCATAGCTGCTGTTCTTCCCTTTGCTCTTTACTGTGTTCTGCCCTCTGTCATGTGCCATGCTGCCTTGGAGCCAGCCAAGCATGGACTGACACCTCTACTAACTGTGAGCTAAATAAACCTTTTCTTTCTCAATTTTGAGTGTCAGATATTTTGTCCTAGCAATGACAGAAAAGTAACTAAGGCACCTAATTTAACTTTTATTTTGCAAAAATGAAGTAAAAATGCTTAAGTGCATGATATTCTCTTCTCTTATACTCCCCCTCATCTCACCTAAACATGAAAGGTTTTTTATTTTTATTTTTATTTATTTATTTTTTTTTGGCTTTTGTGGACATTCATCTGCATTTCATGGATAGAGTTCCTTTTTCTGCTTTTTTTTTTTTTTTGTCTGCTTGCTTTGTTTTAATTTGGATACAACTGATGATGTAATTGAAGTCCTTTAGGAAGCATGAAGCCCCATTTTTAGCTGAGGCGCTTTTCAAGCATTGTGCTTCACAATGTTCTCAGTTTTTTTCATGTCCTGAATTGCAGAACATTGGTAATATGAACTAATTTCATGGTTTATGTTTCAACATAAGGCTTTAATTTAATTGTGGACATTTAAAAGATATTTTAAACAGAAACACAGTGTAAATGCTTAATACTCAGTCAGAAGTGAGACATTGTTATTTGTAATACTGGGGAAAAAATTTACAAGCACAGACATTAGAGTCTCAAAAAAACCCTATATGCTGGAAGAGAAGACTTAATCCATGCAATATAGGAAGAAAAAGATGACCATGAATTGAATCTTAGAGCACAGAAATTACTTTAAAAAATTGCCTCTGGTGTTAAATAATTAGAAGTACTAGAGGCACACACATTCTATAAACGTGCACAGATTGATGTTTCATTTTGTTCTTTTTTACTTAACAAAGTAATAAGAATTTGACAGTGTTCGTTGTAATACATAATGTTGTCTTCCAACCAGTTATTCATATGCATGGATATAAGCATGTAAAATTGGAAGAAGAAAGAAAAAAAGAAATATATAAATAATTAAGAACAGAAAAAGTACAATGAAAAAAATGAGACAAAACAAATTATTATCTTAAGATTGATCTTTCCATAGACTAACAGAAATGTACAGTACAGTTGTCCAAACCATCCTGCGTACATACACAGATAAATTCTTTCTCTTACTCCCTCTCCTTCTCAACTCAGTAACTCCTTTTGAATAAGTTCATTCCCTTTTCCCAGGATAGTTTGAAGATTTCTTGAATTTTTATGATTTTTAGTTATAATCTTTAGAGTTTTCCTCTTATAGTTAGATTCTAGCTGCATTTTATTTCTAAACGGAAAGAATTAAGGAAAAGTCACTATTATAGAAAGCTGAAAAAAGCCCACATTCCAAAAGTATTCTGGAAAAGAAGGATATTAATTATTAAACTTCCTCACTCTGGTCTTTTGCTGACTAACAAGCACACACATGTCCTAAGCACATAGCTTTCCTGCCATCTGGTTGACCTCAACTATACAGGTAAAAGCAAAAACAACCCATCACTCACCTTTCTCTGAATAGTAGATATAAAAGTTCTTATAGGTAATAAACTTGGAAGGCCAAAGATTTTTTTAGTTCACTTTTGGAGATTATAGTATCCACTTAACTTCCCAGTAAAGGCCTTAAATGTGATGATGTGTCAAATGTATGGAAATAAACGTTAGAGATTTTGGCTTTAAGAAAGGCTGCAAATAGACTTCTACAAGAGAAAAATGACTGGATTTTGTAATTAAAAAGTTAAGGCTGACAAAAGTAGAGATTTAATCTTTTTATTAATAACATGTTACAGATTAGATTACGCCAGTTTTGAATTTCTAATACAGCTTTTCATAGTGCACTTTTATGTATTGTACTATATAAGAAATGATGCATTCGGACTGTACAGTACCTAGCCTTTCTGTCTTAGTGACATGTATGTCTGGTACCTGTCTCTAGTCCTATTTCTCCCAACAATTGGTTATATAACCCTGAGGCCATCATTCCATCTCCCTGGACCATAAGTTCCTTGTATGTGAAACAATAAACATTAAAATAAATTAAAACAAACATTAAAATAAATATTAAAAATTTCAAGAGCTGATGTGACTGAGCTCTCAATCTGTTATCTCACATAATCCTCACAACCACTATGTTGCCAATGGTAAAGCAGAAGAATCAAGTAGCCATAAGTGAAGGCACAAGAATGACTCTGCTTTTAGGCTTTGACTTTGTGGCTTCACCACTATCTCTCCTGACAGCTAGGTGATTGGATAATACCTGCAACCATACAATAATGCCCTTATTGGGGCCTGGCGGGATGGCTCAGTGGTCTAAAGCCCCTGTTTGGGAAAGCTTGGGCGGCTTCAGGGACCGCGGTTCGATCCCCGGCACCACATGCTGCGCCAGCCCTGCCCTCGGGGTGGGCTGAGCCGGCCATGAAAATGAATGAATAAACAAACAAATGTTCTGAAACAAGAAAAAAAATAAATAAAATAAATAATTAAAAAAAAAATAATGCCCTTATTTCCATGTTTAAGGTAAATGTCTACCCAAACTATCAAGCAAGATGGTATTGCATCTTGTTTTTTAAGATTTCTAGGGACAACATTTTTAAAGTATGTTACGGAATTTTTTTGTAAATTCATAGCTATGGTAAAAATAATTCTTCTTTAGTAAAAGGCAAAAGATATATATGATCTGAAGAAAAAACTAGAGTAAAAAAAATTCTTCTTTTTGTTTAAGTATATTCATTTGATAAAATTCTAACATATCTCTTTATGCATGCCTATTTATAATTGTGATGATGTGTCAAATGTGTGGAAATAAGTTATTCTACAACCTGTTGTTCTTAGGATAAATTTTCGCAATGTATTCTTTCCCTGTCCTCAAAAATATATCTTTTCTGATTGCTTTATCCCTATCCCTCCATCTAATTTCCTTTACTTCTCTTATCTATTCAGTCAAATGTATACAACTATTTACTCCGTACACACGTATGTGTAACTATTTGTCAGTCACTGAATTAGATGCAAGGGATATAAAGTCAAGGTTTTAGACCTTGGACAACATAAGGAGTGCAGCATAAGGAGGGAGGGATTTACTTGGACCTACAGTTACAGAGGTTTTATTGTATGATTGGCTGACTCTAAGGGAGAGATTTCATGGCAGAAAAGCTTGGTGAGCAAAAGGTACCAAATGAATGGCATTCAGAATGCATGAAGCAAGAGAAGAATGTCAGAGAGAAAAGGGCCAGGGGTCATAGTTTCCAAATGTTATGACTTACTTCTTCCAACTAAGTCCAGCTCCTAGTAGCTCATTAAGTTGTGAACATATAAGTTCTTTTGATGAGGTTAGTGCCCTCACAATTCAATCACCTCTCCAGCAATACCTTACTCCCATCAATGTAACAATCAAGATTAACTGGCACAACTACTAATCAAGATACAGAAGCTACTATGTTATATTAAGTATGATTGTTTTATGTGCTACAAAGTAGCAAAATGTATTACAGTGAAACATTGGATTGCAGGTTATGTGACTGTTCCACAAAGACAGCAAAAACTTTCAGTAAAGTTTAACTTTGTAAATGAGAAAGGTATTGCAATGAGAATACTACATGACGTGCAAGTAACAAGCTCACAACTCAGCCAATGGCTTCCCTTCTCCTTTCTTTCTCTTTGTGATTGTGGGTGGTTGTTTCCCAACAGCAAAGGGTTATGGAGGAGATCTTTTCTGGATAGGAGGTTGGGGAAAAAGTGAGGAATCTCCCACTTAAAATGAAATTAATATACACCCATTTCCTCTCAGTTCAAAGAAATTTTTTCTTTCCTTATCAATATCAATTAGAAAATGTATCATGTCCATACGCTGTGCTCTGTATAATTATTATGAAGACAATATGCAATATTTCAATTATTGCAAATGTACTACTAATGCATTTTGAAACTATCATATTGGTATTTCTTATTAAAGGTAATTAAAAAATAAAGTTTCTAATACTAGGAGAAAAAAAGAAAATGAAATTAGGTAAGTGTGCAAAATGTGGAGAACTAATGCAAAATTCTAGAAAAATAGCACTTAAATACGGCTATAGTACTTAAGCTATGAATCTGTTAACAATAATGCAATGTCATGTTCACAGGACATCCTCAAATGGAGACAATGGATAGGTCCCTTGTTAAAGTTGCAGAGAAAGACAAAAAGATTCCATTGAACCAATAGATAGCAGTGAATCCATTAGTAATGGTGAAAGTTGTCTCACATAACAGCCCTCCTCCCTCTGGTCTTCTTCACACCAGCTATAAATATTTTCTTTTTATTTATTTACTTTTATTTTACTTTTTGGTTATAGTTTTTATTTTTGAATAATAAAAACAAGAGCAAGGAAAACAAAGGCAAAGACAGAAACAAGGTAACATGTAACAATACATGCGTTACAGATTTTCAAAAGAAGAATAGCTGATTAACAGTGATTGATATATTAAGAAGAAAGATTTTCAAAGGTAAGTACAAATTAATTTATTTAGTATTCTCCATATTTTGATTTTAATCACTTTGCATTATATTATCATACTGTAATCATTTTTATATGAGTACTTTTAGGTTGTAGAATGAATCATCTGTGGTTCCAGGATTTTTTATGGGAAAATTCAGCCTGTTGTAGAAGTACTTTGGATTACAAGCATGTTTCTGAAATGAGTTAGGCTCAAAGACCAAGGTTTTGCTGTACTTTATTTACTAATAATTATAAGAAAGATTTCTAAAGGAGGTAATACTTAAGGTATGATTTCAGGGCCAAACAATAGAGCTCAGAGAAGAAGGAAATTCAGAACAGAGTGGAGCACATCATATGTAGGCCAAATATGGATGGAAGAACACAATGTGGTTGGGAAATAAATGCAGTCATGTGCTGCTTAATGAGAGATGCATTATAACATTTGGTTGATTGTGTCAACTTAACAAATTTAAAAACTTAACTAAATCAGCTCACAATTCTCCATTGTAGGGCATAGAGAACTCACCTGAGGGCAGCTCATATTACTTGGACAGTGTGAAGGGGAAATGAGGACAAACAGACTTACTTCTATTCTTCAGGTGAGCTGAGCTCTAGTTTTGACCTTCAGCTTGGATGTCATCTCCTGGCTTCTAGCACAGACTCTTCAGCTCCTGCTTCAAATACTTTGGCCTTCTGGTCTAAATTCTCCAGCCTTCCATTGCAGACCCATCAGCCCCTTAATACAGACTTGCATGGGACACTGAAATGAACTCCAGACCTTGGACTTACGCCTTTATTTTGCAGTCTGAGGCTGCCCTCTGCATGCTTCCTCATCAAACTCCGTGGCTGACTATTGTAAGTCAATCTTGTAATTTGTCACACATTTGTATATCTTGTGTTCTGCTTGTTTCTCTAGTGAAGCACTGACTGATACAGGCATGTTTCAAGAAATGTGTCCTTAGCAATTTCATCACTATGTGAACATCATAGAATACTTTCACACAAACTATGCTGGCTATGAAGTCACTATGTGAAATAATCTCTTGGGATTATTGTGGTGTAAGTTGTCCATCATTAACTGAAGGGTCATCTTGTGGAACATCACTATAGGCTGAAATGCCTCCATTGAAGAGCTCAGATCAGAAATATCAAGCCATGAAGCTGAACAGGTAAATTGTGTTCGGCTAATAAAGAGTCTGTGCATTAAATAGGATTTTTTTTGTGTATGTGTGGGACTGGGGTTCAAACTCATGACCTTGCCAGGCAGGCACTTGTGCCACAGTGCTAAATGAGAAAACTGAAACTTTATTTCTGGCATGAAAAGGCAGGATTCAAGATAGGGTATGGACAAGATCAGATAGCCACTTTCTAATATTCTTTTTGAAAAAAGAAAGTGGAAATGGAAAGGAAATAGCAAGACCCTACCCATGACAGCCTTGAGAGTGAAAAATATTAAACTCCTTTGAAATCCTTTGTTCTGAGAAGAGTACACTTTTCATTTAAGCATGTCTAAGAAAATGTTTCCCTCATTTATCTAGGCACCCTGAGGCCATAGCAGTTATGGTCCAAGTGAGCCTGGATGTTTCTCCCATTGATGACGTTGATGTCATCATGTGTTGCTGATGTTTCAGGCATAAGAAGTAGGATAATTTGGGGGTTATAAAAACTTCTATCCAGATTTAAGAGGAAATCTTGGGAGGCCAGGCAATATGACTCTAAAATAGTGGTTCATGAATCTGTGAAAGTGAAGCTAAAGCTGAAGTGAATACTTCAGGTGTTTGGAAATGCCAGGAACATGGAATATCTGCTGAGAAGATATAGAGGTAATGAGGGGAACCATCCAAAGAGAGACACTCTATGGGTTGCTATCAACACGGTCTTAGTGGTGAAGCTCTCCAAGACCTTTGGAGCACGTGTCACCAACTTTACTCCACATATCGGACACGGAGCAGATAGCTTAATATTTGCCTGCAGGATTTTGGTTTTTCTTTCATCTAATACTTTCCTAATCCCGAGTTTCTCACTTATAGAATGCAAATGTTTACTTGGTGCTATTGTATGTTAAAAACATTTAACTTTCTTTTTCTATTTGCACAGGACTCATAAGTAAGATTTTGCCTTGAGTCTCAGAAGAGAATTTGGGCCCAGACTTTTTAGTAATGCTGAAACTCTCAAGCTTTTAGTAACATTTAGGGATGAAGAAAATACAGTTTACATAATGAGATGTACAAAAACATCTTGGGGATGCAGAATTCCAGGATAGAATTCTGTGATTTCCATTTACGATGCTCCCCACAAGTTTCCTACATTCCTGGATAGTGCTTTTGAAAGGTGATTGTATATTAGGGATGCTATATTCTGTGGTTGATTAATTTAATAATGAGTTTATGACTGAATGTGCTGTTAGAAGGTGAGGTCTGGGTCATTGGATGAGTGACCTAGAAGGGTAGATTTTTGTCTATGGATTCTCCCTTCTCTCTCTTCTTCCTGGGTACTATGGGCTGAGTGGCATTCCTCAGCCATCCCCTCCTGCTATGATGTTCTTGCTTTGGAGTCAGTCACTCAAGAGCTGAATCCGCCAAACCATGGGCATGGGTTGAATTAAACTTATCCCTTAAATTATGTCAGGTATTGTGTCCAGTGACAGTGACAGAAATGCTTACTATTACAGCTTGTAAATATTCATTGTCTACAGTGATACAACCAATTTGGTCTGCACAGGGTGCACAGGGTGTGCTTATTAGTGGAAAAGCTAATCTATCTATCTATCTATCTATCTATCTATCTATCTATCTATCTATCTATCTATCTATATCTACAGGTCTGGGCCCATATGGTTTCAAGGAGAATTAGACCCACTAAACACCACTGAAGAAGGAGATTGAACTAAGGGCTTTTATATTGATCAGAGAAATACTCAGAAATAGTAATTGCAGAAATCTCTTCCTTTCCTACTGTTTAAGGACAAGTGAGACCACTGTTGCTAAACTCTGGTAAGAACTGTAGCTAAGGTAAAGGGCATTCCATAGTATTGTGATCATAGCAAGTATGCACAGCCCAAACCCATGGTGAAATCTTCTGCCAATCACTAGTTAACTGAGTGGGATGTCAGTGGGCAAGAGTGTTGAGGTGGTTGATAGAAGTCAGCTTTCTGGCTATCAAGGGCAGGAAAGGATGGACACTTATCTGGAAAGGAAGTCAGAGGATATCCAGGAAAGTATAACTGAATATTACACCTAACCAATTACTACTTCAACTGCTCTAGTATGGCTTTATCCTCTCACTCCAATATTTCAGCTCTCACAAAGGTGAACAACACAGTCAAGTTACTGAGACATCTCTACTTGTGTCTTAACCTCTAGAACAATTTCATAGCTACCATCCTTTTTGAAACAATACCTTCTTTTGACTTTTGAGAATCTTTTCTCAGATTGCTTCTCTTTCTTTGTTCAACATCTGCATGGTCAAGGCCTCAGACAGAAGGGAACCCAGGATTTGTGGGGCCTGAGCTTTTGGGAGGTAGAGAGCATTCCCAAGTAAATTAACACAAAATTTTAAATACAAATTTAAGTATGAAAGTAAATACTTACTCAGGGAGAGAAAATGAACGACAATAAAATGTGAAATATTATAAATATTGCTAAATATTATAATAATATATTAACAACACAATAAAATTTAGAAAATTATTAACTGTACTAAAAAGCACCCCTTAGTACCTTTCTTCCATTGCAGATTTTCCTGATAGATTTGAGACCTTACTTTTATAACAATCATTTGGAAAATTTTAAAATAAAAACATTGGAAGATAAATCAACATTTCTTCTAGTTGAACAGATTTTTCAAATTGCATTTAGTTTAATTGATTTTCTTGCATAAACTTTTCATCACTGTGACAAAATATTCAGGAAAAACAATTTTTATGAGGGCAAGCATTTATTTGGGTTAAAGTTTTAGAAGTTCTCTCCATGAATGCTTAGCCCTCTTGCCTTGGATTGCACCATAGCCCAGTATAATACAGTGCGAGCACCAAGTTGAGCGTGGCGGTGTCTGCAAATAAAATGAGAGAAAAGGCCAGGCTTCCATTGTCTCCTGCAGAGGGTCACTTTTAATGATTTAACTTCCTCCCCCTAGACCGCAACTCCTATGTCTCTACCCCCTCCCAATAGGCCACAGGTTGGGGACTAAGCCTTTGGGAGATGCTCCAGATACAAACTATAACATTTTCATATTTATAACTTATTAGTAATGTCACAAGAATTTTATATATGTAAATTCTATTGAACTTTTAAAATTATTAACCAATGAAATTCTAAGACATTTCAAAATTTTTTGTATGGTAATTGACCATAGTTAAACTGAAATGGCAACAGTACCCGTTATCATTTTTATCATTATCCCCATTGTCATGGAGTGGTACTTGTCATTAATGGGGAAATGGAGCAATCTATAATTTACTTCTATTCTAAATCTATCTTTATTCTCAGAGTGAAAAACTGCTTTTTGTATGCCCTGAATTTGTGTTCTCATTTGCATTCACAAAATTTTGTTTTTCATTGACACATAATAGGTACATGTATTTAGGAATCATAATATGTTTCCATACATGTACATATTGTGCAGTAACCCTCTTGTAAAAAAAATTCTATTGCTTTTGGCTTTCACCTGTATTGAAAATTTTCATAGTTTATTGACATTTTTACCAGAAATTTGCCTTTAAAACTTTAATGAAAGAGTTTAAAGGTAACAAAAATACTCTTGCTATTGGACAAATTCATTTTCTCACCTATTTCTCTGAGATACACTATAGCTAAAAATGTCTTTCAAAATTAGTTAAAACTAATCTTTGAGTTTTTCCCCTATAAATACAGGGTCCAATAATTACCAGCCAGCCTCTGGTTGCCACGTTAAATGTGGAATTTAGAGATAGTGCCCTCAGAGTGTTCATGGAAGCCATTCTTTTGCTGAGATACTGCTAAGTTAGCTGCCCAAGAAGGGTTGGGACCACAGAATTGAGTCCACTCAGTCCACTCCCCTCCTTTGTACCTCTGTCTCCTTGTCTTAGTTACTCTTCTCTCATTGCTGGGACAAATACCTGACACTTGAAATGAAGGAAGGAAAGGTTTATTAGCTCACAGTTACTAGAGGTTTCAGTTCATATTCCGCTGGCCCAAGGCTGAGTGGAACAGGGCAGAAAGCATCCAGTTCATGGTGGTGGAACAGCAACAATCACTACAGAGGCAACAGACCAAATAGAGGAGCACAGAGCAACAGCTTCAGTCTGTCTCTCTGTCTGTCTGTCTGTCTGTCTGTCTGTCTGTCTGTCTGTCTTTATATTACATTCAGGCTCTCAGCCTCAGCCTATCTGCCTTAGGCTACACTCATAATCCCAGAAATACTTAAAACACATAATTCCAGGGATCATGGATCAAGTCTCAAACTCTAGATCAGTACTAAATCACATAATCTCAGTGACTCATGAGTCAAGTCTCAATCTATAGAAGTCTCTGCCCAATGATTGCATGAGGCTTTCGGGGGCACAACTAGACTTAAATCATAACACTCCTGTTATCTTAGTTCTGGCTCTGGCCTCTGGCCACCTCAACATGACCTCATTACATAATATTGCAGAGGCAGACCATGGTTCTTAGAAAGATAAAACTAGTGAATTTTCAGGCCTATGTTTCCTTCTTTACCTGTTTTCTTTCCTTTTATCTACTTAGTCAACCCCAAGTCATTAAATATCTTCTATATTCCAACAAATTTCCAAAATTTAACAACAGGTTCAGTCAACATCCAATTGACAACTTTACTTAGGTATTGAATATTGTTCTTACATGTAATATTTTTAAAATGGAGTCTTTAATGACCATATCTTCAGCAAACTCTGTACCTCTACTGGTCCGTGCCTCTCAGTCTTCCCCTTCTCTGAATATGTTCCCACTATTCAATTATTGCTTCCAGCCCCAAATATAGAAATCATCTTTGATCCCTTCCCTTTCTCTATATTCCCAATATCAAGTCTGTTGAGTTTGGCCTTCCATACACTTTAAATTCTTACCTTTCTTTGCATCTCCAGGTCACTACTTTGGGTTAGGCTCCTTCTTATCTTAGTTTTCAGTCTTCCATGCTTGGAACTCTCTGATTTTTTGTTCACACAGTAGATAGTAATTGGATTGTGTTTCTTTTCTGCATAGGACCTTTCTCTTTACTTCTCATTTCAAATATTAAAGACTAACCTATTTACTATGGCTTTCAAGGTCCTGCTCATTCAACTTATCTCACTCTACTCTCCAGTTTATTTAGTGAGAAACAGTACAGTGAGTTTTTCATAATCCTTAAACAGATGAGGTCCTTTCTTCCCTTGGGATTTTCTGTTCATCTTTGGGCTCTAATAGGTTTTACTGTTTTGTTTTTATTTTTTAAGACTCAAAGTCAAGGCCACCTCTACAAAGAGGCCCTTTCTTAGCCCCCATCTAAAGCATTTTCACCCATGCTGCACTGTTTCAACACCTTGCCTGTTTCCTTCACAGCACTCAAATTATAGTGATCAGATTAGTTATTTCATATTTACATGCCCCTCTAAATAAATGTAAGTGCTATGAGAGTAGATTCTTGCACTGAGTTACTCACCCCTGAATCCTTAGGACACATTAGAGTGCTTATTTGGGGCACTTAAAACTTATAGTTTAATGAATCTAACATTTTTTTTTTAGCTGTAGCATTGCCTGCAACATTTTCTAGCCCTGAGAAAAGTAAGAATCAATGAAATCAGCATTTAATTAAAATGAAGAGACATTTTGTTTTTATGGCCTAATCCACACTCTTATGCTCTCCTTCTTTCCCTGCAGGATGTTCCTCTACTTATTCACTCTGTGACTATGTCTCCTACCATGTCTCCAGTCTGTATATCTTAGGCTTGAGTTTTTAATGTACAAAAATATAGACAAAAGTTTTTCTTTTAGGTAAATCTTGTCCTTCTTTTCTATTAACAATATTAAAATTTCTCTTCCGTATCCTGACCTTCATCAACTTTTCTGTCCCCTTCCCAAACAAACCCGTTGCTCTGTCTTTCAAACAACTTTTACTTATCCAATCTTTTCTACTCCCTGGGCTTTCTCTAAAATTCAGGACTTTCCAGTCAGGTCCTTTGCCCTCATGGCTTTCTAACGGCCTTTCGGTCTCCATTATTTCCTCTGACTGCTCTCTGAATCAAATTTGAAAACACAAAGCTGAATACCTCTGGGCTCAGAAATCTTTGAAGCTCTCCATCAGTTCAGAGTAGAAACTAAACTTCTCGGCCAGTGCTTCAAATCTCTCTACAATCTTGTCTAAAAACATCTTTTCAGTCTTCCAGCACATGATAAATTTCTAGATTCAGTACTCAGCCATACTGGATATACCTGACGGTTTCTAATTTCATGAGTTAACTTGTGCTTCCTGACAAAATTATCTTCTTTCCAAATTGTGGCAATTATAAAAGTATTGTAAAAAAACAATTTAAAATATTATCTTACTCAAAAGTCATCTCTAATTTGTTTTCATTGGGTTTTTTTTTTGCTTTATTTTTATATGACTACACATTTGTAGGACATACTATTTCACTTTCATGTTTACATGAACCGAACATACGTTTTTTTTATGTACTTGGTTGTCACAGGATCTCACTGCAGCCCAGACTCATGGTGATCCTCCTGCTTTCAGCCTCCGCAGTGCTAGGATTATAGGCCTGTGCCACTATTCAGCCTCAGCTCACCCTAGGGGC
The DNA here is from genome assembly GCA_004027025.1 of Myocastor coypus. Classification (NCBI taxonomy): domain Eukaryota; kingdom Metazoa; phylum Chordata; class Mammalia; order Rodentia; family Myocastoridae; genus Myocastor; species Myocastor coypus. Next base: position 4,659 of record PVJA010037528.1, on the reverse strand, counting down.
AGGGCTGGCGAGAAATGGGGTATGAGGAATCTAACTGCAGTCCCTGCACTTGCCTAAGTTTGCCTCAGTAGGTGCTTTAGTCCACGGAGCTATCTCACTGTCCCCCATGAACTTAACGTATCTTAACTCCTGTTTTCATCTCCTTTCCCTTCCTCATTATTCCCTTCATTTCTTAATTCTAGGTTCTTGTCATTCTTCCTTATACCTTATGTGAATTTTTCATTTGTTTTACTCGTTGCTATTAAACATGACACCCGAGTAAGTTCCTTCTTTTTTATTTGTTTATTTTTTTTAATTTTTTTTTCTATTTTTTTTTTAGGGAAGGGTCTACAGGGTGTTCACGGTTTCACTACTAGATCAGACTCATAGTGCTTCTCCTATTTACAGCCTCCCAAGAGCTGGATTACAGGCACACACCACTGTGCCCAGTCTCAATTGCAGTCTCAGCGAGTCCCTGGGGGTGGTGCCTTCACAGCAGGCCCAGGGATCAAACCCTGGGCCCCTATGACTGCTTGCAAGAGCTTTAATCCACTGAGCTATTTGGCTGGCCCTTGATTAAGTTCTTGTAGCATTCCAATAATTAAAGAATTTAGAAGTATATTGAGGAAATGGGCACATTTTTTCTCTTCCCATTTCTTTTATTTCCTGAGTACAACCACTGGCTAAAAGTTACTTCCACAGTTTCTCCATTCATATCTGTCTTGAGAAGACTGCAAGCATGGTAATAGGTGTATGGCCTTATAACTTGTCTTTTCACTTCACAAATATTTATGAGACTTCTTTTGTTAACAATGTATAGAGTTTGCTAACTTTATTTCCAATGTCTTGATTGTAAATATCACAGAGACAAGTAACTGGAGACTATTGGGGGACTCCATTCTTGAGTCTCAGCCAGACACATGACTTCTAGGAATGAAGACCATGTTTCCAGCATCCTTACAGCTAATTGCAAACCTATTGTAGCAAACAAGATTGAGCAAGGTGGCTTGTGTGGCATCTGGGAACTCCTTGAGAGAAGAGATATATCTTTCTCTAGCTTCGTCTTCTTTTCTGCTGGTGAGATAAATATAACTGGAATAGCCACCTAAGCTATGATAATTTTGGGAAAAGAGGACATTGAAAAGCAATAGTGAAAGAGGAGTTGACCCCTGACTTAGTAGAACAGCACCCCCACCTTGGACTGATCAGTTACATGTTTACATGGATAAATAATAAACTTGCATCTTATTTGAGCCACTATTGTTTTGGATTTCCTCTCCTGTTGCACTTGAGCCTAGTCTGTGGGCCTGTAGCCCCTCTCTCATTTGCTTCCTGGACATGATATAACTACTTTGCGTTACTACATTCATCCTCTACCATCTGCTGCTTTATCAAAAGCAGTGGGACATCTCAGGCATACCCTAGAATGTTTAGAACTAGAAGTCAAAATAGCTTCTTTTTCCTCTTTATTATTTCAGGAATTTGTTGAAATGGCTAACATATCATTATAAGTGATTATGGGTTCTATATTCCATTAGTTGTCTACATCTTTTCTCCCTGTAAACTAGAGTCCTTGAAATCTTACCAGTGGTCTCATTTAACTTTTTAACCTTTTTTTTCTGTTATAAATATCTCACAAATATACAGTGCAATGCCTGAAACCCATCCCAGCTCAATTGGTATCTGTTTACTTAATTTAAACCTGTTTGTTGCCCATCAGAGAAGGTGCTCCATCTTCAAATAGTATGAAGGAGGATGAGGGATTTCAAAGAGCATAGTCCTAAACTGAAATAAACAAATGCTTTCACTTTCTTTGGAATTGGACCTATAATTTCAGCACAAGTAAGCTGTTGCCTTATGATAATGCATAGTTTTTATCTTTTGAACTATGGTGATGTTGATAATTGTAATGATTATCTTCATGAAATCTAAAGAATTTTGCTTGGTTTTCAACTCTCTAAGTAAGATAAATACAACTTACATATTCCAATAAATTTATTTCTTCTCAATTTCTATGCTTGGCAATCTCCTCTGTAAGTTAATAGTATGTAGTGCTTGGGTGGAATTGAAGAGCTGGACTAGACCAGTAGTTCTTAGGTTTTTATAGGTCAAAGGTAAAGAGATCATATAATTTATCAAGCAAACTGGTATTCTTCTAAGAGCAAAATGAAGAATTATTAGTAATTAAGCCATATAAATAGACATAAATGTGGCCTTCTCAAACAAAATATAATACATAATCTGTCATGAACTCTTTAAGAATATGAAAAAGCTTCTGGGCTTTCTTGTCAGAGAATCATGCACACATATATGCATACTACCTAAGTTTGGCATTTGATTCGAGGTGTCCTTGATCCATTTTCATCTATCTATGAAATTTTAGAGAAACTATTCTTCTTGCCTAAGAACTCCTAAGCAAAACTGCCCCAAATTCCTTCCTCATGAAGGCCCTGTAATTCCATTAATCTATAATGGTGATCAGAAGTTATAGGCTCAGCTAATCCTGGATAGATTTTCAAGTACTCGACTCTAATGGACACCACTTGCCTTGTGTCCATTTATACTCTAATCTGTAGGCGTGACCTCTCTCTGTTACTAAGTATGAGAAGGGATGGATGTGAGCAGTAGTTTTATTTTAGTCACACAACAGCTAAATGCAAGGCTACTTGTTCCTGGCAACACTCTGTACCTACACACGGGAGTTAGAGCTACCTGGAGTACCCTTGTCAGTTGTTCTCCAGCTTTCCTAGTCCTGATGGCCACAAGTCCCAAATTATAGCTCTCGTGGTGTCTCCAGGCCAGTGTGACTCAAAGTGCAGTAACTGAATGATTCCCTTTGCAAGTAGGCTGTGAGGAACAGTCACATTACTGGTTGCAAGGCAAATGCAAATGCAAATGCAGATACAAATGCAAATGTCTATTTTTTTTATCGCATTCTTCATGGACTTGATTTTCCATTTCAATAAAATAAGTACGAAATACTGCAAATTTTGAAAGTATTTAGGAAATGGTAATCAGGATGACAAAGGTAGGAATAAATTTAACTTTATAAAGGGAAAAATACAAAGCCGAATATACCTAAATGAAATTCAATAAATAATGTAGAATGGAGATGGTTATCATTTTAAAAGGTTTAAGTCCACTTTTCCATTGCCAAGGCAACCATCACATTATCAAATTGCAAAACAAGAAAAAAAACAACCATTGTCAGAATACCAAAAGCCTAAACAGGAACAATTTGTGTACAGATGCAAATTTAATAAACAAGCAGATGAAAAGCTTCTTTGTTTAAAGTGTCTTTTGCTAGCAAGAAAAGTAAAATGTTTTTAGAAAAACTAATATTTCTTTCTATATTTTTGAAACGTATTATAGAAAATACCCACATGTCATTTAAGCTTTGCACTAACTACTACTACTGAATTCATATTTTTTTTGGTTCTTCTTTTAAACATGTGGGAGTTTCACAAATAGCATTATTAAATATTTAAATATCTCAGTATGTTAAGATAACTCTTTCCATTAGCAGTCTAAATTTTAATTGTAACAAGTGGCTGCATTGAATTTTTCCTTTTTTTATTGATGTATGGAGGACCTTTATAAAAGATAGTGTACTAAATATTCAAGATAAACATTGCATAAAAGAATCAACTAGGGGGGTGACCAGATAGCTCAGCTGACTAAAGTGCTTGCTTAGGCAGATGCAGGAACCAGGATTTGAATCCCTGCCTGCCATGCTGGCCCTGTCCCTGGGTCATGCTGGGATGGTGAGTGAAACTGGATGTGTTGGCACTCAACTGTAATTACAGCCCTTGGGAGGCTGAAATACAGGAAAGAGCACCACAAGTCCAATCTATGTAGTGAGACCCTGTAGACCCTGCACTAAATACATAAAAAAGAAAAAGAATAAACTGGGTAATTTCATACAGCATGTGGTTAAAAGCAAATTGGAGGTTAAAGGGTAATAATTATTACCCGATTTTTACTGAAAGATAAATAGAAGTCAAATATATGCATTCATCCAAAATTTGCATCAATCTGTGACGAAACACAGATGCTTTCCTAGCTACTACCTAAAACAGTTTTTTTCACTCATGTTTTCTATTATAACCTTGATCCTCAACTGTATTTCCTGTGTGTGCCCATGCATGCATGCCAACACACGCACACACACACATACACATATGCACACTACCACTTTTAAGAAGAGGTAATAGAGATTAAATTAACTAACAATGAAAGTTTTTGTTTGTTTGTTTGTTTTTAGCAGAAATGAAGCTCAGGACCTTGTGTTTGCCAGACAGACACCAGACACTGTGCCACTGCTGTACCACCCTAGCCTGACAGTCTTCTAATTTCCTTTTTTTGGATTATTGTAAGAGGGTGCCCAACGTCATTACTCCTTTTTACAGCAGGCTTCCTTATGTGCAAGTCCAAACCTGTTTTGTATAACCACCTCCCTCTACTCCCACTCTTAGCATCTGATTGCACAGATATAAGAGAACCTGTGCTGTAATATCCTATAACTCAGAGGTGTCCCAAATTTCCTGGTCAAGGAGATTATGGGACCTCAGAGGAAAGGGATGAATGAACTGCAGTGCGTCTAAGGAGAGTCACCCAGAGAAAAACATTCTCTCAGGCTTTCACAGAAAGCAAAATGGCCAAGCAATGGCCGTGACTCGT
>PVJA010037527.1:0-20329 GCA_004027025.1 Myocastor coypus | reverse complement strand
CTTCTCTCTGTCTCTGTCTCTCTGTCTCTCTCTCCCTCTGTCTCAAAGCTAGCTTTTAGCAAGCACAGAAGTTGGCTCACATAAAGCAGGCACATCCAATAACGGCACTCAAGGCAACAACAGCATGGGCTTAGAAAAAGAAAAAAATAAATAAATAAACTGTAGCTAGAAAATGCACCCTCATAGAGAACATTCTAGTAAGAGAAAAGCTACTTTTAAAATTTCTATTGATAAATGTTGGACTAAACTCGATCTCTATTCAAGAGAAATTCCTGTGACTTAGTTATGGGATCAGTGTATATTATGTTTCCATTTTCGCTATTTTCACCCTTTACATTGTTCCTGTAAAATTTTAGCTAGAATTCATTGATTTCCCCAAGTCCCCTTCTCTTCCTTTATGGTTTTCTAACGTGTTCTTGTACGAGCAAGTTAGACTCTTTTCCACACGTGAAGCCCTGCGTGTCCCATCGTGGGCCTGGACACCCCACCCAGCAGTCCTCAGCTACGGGCTGTGGACTCCCCACATCCCAGGCGCGGCTCACCCTGTGCTCTATTCCATGAGTTCTGAAGCCTCTCATTTTTGAACTTTTCTCTGCTGTTTCTTTCAAACATCACATTGCTACTTGCCCATCATGACATCTGAGTTTTATTATTTTAAAATATAAATGCAATCGTCTGGCTTCTAGAAATATAATCCAGACAAAGTCTGGAGATAAAATATCTATTTTAATTGTGTGTACATTTAATCTGGCTGATTAATATCCTCAAATGACCCCAATTATTCTCACTTTATCAACAAACGTGTACGTAAGGCAGTTTTTAGTATGAAAAGAGGGGAACTGGGATTTTGACATTATGTAAAATGTTTCGTAAGACAATCGGTAGAATAAAACTTACCCAACATAATAAGCCGAAGTACAATAAAGCCTATAGCCGAGTGAGTATAATTTAACACTAGTGGAGCAGGACACAGAATGGGTTTATTTCTTCCTTCCCTCTCAGTTCTCAGAGGACCCCACGAGCCATGCAACTTCAGAAAGTGGCTTTGTCCACCTCCACACCAACACGGTTCGGTCTTTGCATAGTAGGTCCTCAAACTGAAATAAATTAAATGTCAATGAATGCACATCGATTTTTTTTTCTGTTCCTCTTTTGTATGACTTTTTAGAAAAGTAAGCACAGGGTCAGGTTAAATCAAAGTTATTTTCATTTTTTTATTTTTCAGAAGGCCCTGTTTACTTTTAAAAAATGTTTCTAGGTATGAATGGGCAAGACTGAAGTTCACCAAGTGGAAGGCATTCTGATAGGAGGAGGCAGCCCTTGAGCCTGGTCAGTGGGCAGGAAGCGAGGAGCAGGTGCCCTGGTGACCAGGAGAGACCAAGCAGTCCCTTCTGATGAGCAAGTGTGAAGGAAGGGTCCTGTGGGTGACACGTGGGGCGGACCGCTAGGGATATGCCCAGTTCTCCTTTACTCATCCAAATTAGCCTCCTCGCTTCCTTCATCCCACCCAATGCGCTTATCTCCACAATATTATAACAAGGCTTCCGCTGTGTTTCCGAAGACATCAACTTGCATGGCTGCATGTGCGCCCTTAATGCATTCAGATGTTCGCAACTGTGAGTCGGTACGCTGGGCAGAAGCACCAGGGAAGGATGGATCTCCCTGCAGGGCTCCTTGGGGTCCGTGGAGCAGCGGGCATTGCTCAGCCCCAGAGCTGCAGAGGCCGAGGGACATTTGCAGTGTGGCGTGTTCACAAGGGACAGTGACAGCACCTCACGTGGGCTCCCACCATGTCCCCTTTTCTCCGTAGGCAAAACACTCGGATGAAGGTTCTGCATATTTGAGTTCTGTTTCTTTCAGATTAACTTATTTCAGTTGATCAGCAGATCTTATTCGTTTTGTTTTTGAACCCACTGAGCTATCTGGCAAGCCCCCCTGTTTTGCTTTTTTCAGGGGTGGGAATCAAACCCCAGCCCTGCCCTTTCTGTGGGAGCACTGCACCCTGAGCCACACACTGCAGCCCAGGTTGTTGCACAGAGACTCACAATTCGTTCAGTTAAGAGACGCAAATCGTTTAGTAATGCAAAGAATGTTTAACCAAATGGTAGCATTTGTTAATGAGGTTGCAAATATCCTGTGTTTGTGACCATGACTGGCAAAATCACAGAACACATCTAAACTTCCTTTTTTTTTTTTTTCATTTCATCCCTGAATTATGAGCTGTAGGAGTGACACAGTACCTTTAACATTATTTACAGAAACACCTTCAGCATTTAACAAACACAATTTACCTCCCCATAGCACTAGAAAGAGAGGCTAATGACACAACGGGCCTCATCAAGACTCCATATTTTATATAAAATAAGCCATAACTTCATTTGCAATATTAGATCCACGTTTCTCCCACATGCTGGTACAAAATGCACCAACGTAAAATTTGACGCTAAGACAGAGGACTCAAGGAAAAAATGAATTTGACACTCCATAAAGCTATGAAAAATCACCGTGCTGTTTATTAGGGCCTAACACAAATCAAGTAAATGCATCATTATTTTAATTCCTGCCTCAGGATTTTATGTATCAGTAGAATAAATTTGCTATTTAGAACTGTTCCTTCCTTAAAAAGTCTGTACGTACACCTCTCTGGTGAATGTTCATATTCCATCTACCACACTCCCCAGTTCGCTAAATTGGTTCAATTTCATATCCTTCCCTTCAGCTGGGGCCAGAAATTGAAGCCGTGTGCTCCTAGAAGTGTGAACCATCGAATGCTTCGTCTTCTGCTGAGGCTGACAGCCAGGCCCTTGGCTCTGGAGACCCTTTCAAACCTGCTCACCCACCATCGCCTCACACACGCTTAAATCTCATTTTCCCCAAAGTAATGCTACTTATTGTTTTTAGTTCTTTTTTTTTTCATGATTTAATATTTTTATTGTTTAAATTTAACAATGGTTATATTACATATTTTCATCATCAGATCACTTTAGATTAATTGATATAGGTATATAAGATGGATCAAACAATTAAACATTAACACATTCAATCAAAATTACTTTTTCTTTTCCCCTTTCTTTTTTTAAAAGTTGACACATTGCATATTGTCCTCACAGTAGTTATACAGAGTGCAGTGTGTGGGCATGAGCCACCTCCCTATTGATGATGCTAAGAAGAAAAAAAAGAAAAAGAAGAAAAAAGAAGAAAGAAAAAGAAAATTCTCTTTGGACTAAGAGGAAGCAGACACATACACAGTCAAATGTTCTGCAATTGCAGTGGGCCACCAATGAAGCTTGTAATGTTGGAGGCTATTGATCTAAGCCTCCTAAAGCTCATCTCCCCAATCTAGCTCTGTGTTTCATGCATTGTAATTAAGCTTTTTTTTTTTTTTTTTCCTGGGTGATCAAGCCCAGTGTTTTTAGTTCTTAACGCTCACCCAGCCCTCCTCACCCCTCCATGGACTGCCCATGCCTTTATCCCTGGGTATCACAGAATAAAATTAACAAGCGATTTTCAGTTTGCTGGTCAACAGCTGTCATGTTTATCACCTTATCTGGGGTAATAATTCCCACATTCTTCCCCAAGTGCTCCAGAAGCCGCGTTCCCTGCAGCACTTTCAGTCTCCGGTCTCCTCTGTCGCACCTCTCCCAGGTGACCCTTGAGGTATGACAAAACAGGGATCTGCAAATATTTCCCAGTGTTACTGCTCATCTATCGTCTTCTGTTTGAACTAGCGCTAAGGTTCATTTCAGCCTCAGCAGTACAGGTTGTACCGCTCGGCCTCTCTTAGCAGTTCTGCTCTGTGAATTATGCTCACCCTTTGTCATCTTGTCAAAATTCTCCACCAGGTCCACCCTCTGGCTAACTATGCGTGCTAATTTCCTTGGGCCTTTTTTTTCTTTGATGTACATCGTCCTTCAATTCACCTTGCAGAGTTATCTTTTAAAATGCTTTTACCCAGTGTCTTAGCTACTTTTCTCATTGCTGGGACAAATACCCGACACACAAGCTTAGGGGAGGAAAGGTGTATTTAGCTCACAGTTACTGGAGGTTCAAGACTCTGCCCCTACTTTATAGGGTCTGGAGGAGAGGCTGGGGGATTGCCATGTCCAGGATGATCTGCCCCAGACATCTAAGAGAGACCACCAGGCTTGGGGGAGAGGTGGGTACTGTCAGTTTAATGGTTCGCACCCCTCTGGTCCCGCCCCTCAAGTCCCATCCTGGAGCCATGCACTTGACAGCCCCACGATTTACATCAGGTTTTGGGGGCGGGGCAACTAGATAGAACCATAACACCCGGAAGTACTTCTCAGTGTAGTCGGCACCCATGGCTTCTTTTTATTCTCCTTCCACACTGTCTTGAGTTAGCTGCAATCCAACTCTTGTGTCCCCTTCTTAACCAAAAGCTAGCATCTTTCGTAGTCTTTGGAATGCCCGGCTTATGAAGCACACTCTTGAGTGAGTGAGTCTCTTCTTTCTTGGCTCCTTGGCTTCTACAACACTTCCTCGTTCTCTGCCTAACTCAGCCCTGCGCTTTCTCAGAGCTCCCTTCTTCCTGTCTAGCAGTGAAAACTCTCACCGACCCATGTCTGTAGCATAAACCTGTTCAGTTTATGCTACAGACCCCCCGATAAGGTCACTGTCCAGGCCTTAACCTAGAGGACCATAAAATGCTTTCTTTTGCTTAATGTCTCCATCTATATTTGCATAATTCTCGGGCCTCTAAGTTGTGTCATGGTCCTTCAGAAGCCCTCAAAGTCCTTTTGCAATTTTGTCTTGGTGCCCTTGAGTGACACAACTTCATTTTGTCTGATCTTGCCCTTACCCCAAGTGGATGTTTCAGTCTTAACCTATCTCTGCTGCTTAATGACCCTGCCCATCCCCCAAAGACCAGCGCTGCCTCGGAGCTAGCCTTCAGCTCCAGAGCCTACGGAACAGCTCTGGGGTTTCGCTTTTGTCACTGTTTTCTCATTTTCTCTAATTTGCATGAAAATTCTACGAGATGGACACGGTTTTTACTATATAGATAAGAAAACAATGAGAAACCAAGAAGACACTTGGGATTTGTAATGTGAAAAGTTTATTCACCTCAGAACCCGGCCTTCTATTTTCAGCTCCGGCAGTAGTAAATCACTGCCTCCATCCTGTGTTGGAGGAAGCATAAAATTGTCAGTATTTAAATAAAACTCATTAAAGAGGAAGTATGGGACACACTATTCATCCTCAAAAGTGAAGCACGCTTAGGCTGAGGAGGAACTTCATGGCTTCATGGTGCTTATGGCTCTTACAAGAACAGGGACTGAGATAAACAGAAAGCTGTAAAAAATTGATCTGATGCCATATGTATTTGCACGGATATCAAAAAGAAAGCAAAGGAATTATGAAAGAAAGCAAATATGACAAAGGAATACTTGTTAAAGACAAAGAGGATAAAATGCATTTTTCTAAATTATCATTTTCTTAGACATGTCTGCTTTAAAATTATCAAGATCAAAAATTTTGGAACCATGAGCAGGCCCTGCCTTGCTTATTCTCTGGCTAAAATTGCTGCGCACATTTACCCAAAATTTATTCACATTGCCTGACAAGAAAATTCTACCAAACAACTATAGGAAAACCTTTTCAAATTCTCATTTTTAAATATATCTTTAGTTTCTTTGACCAATGTATTCTGTAGTGATCTTTGGTTTTGGAGGTGGGACGACCCCCTGTCATTCGGGTTGGCTTTGAGCCCAGTACTGGAGCCCAGGAAGTGCCCTCCTGCCTCAGCCTCACATAAACTTTCCGAAAGAAAATTGTCTCTGTTCATTACTGGATAAGCTGGAGGAGGAAACACAGGCAACGGCAGGCTCATCCTCTCACGGGGACAGACACAGAAACCAGAGGAAGCCAACCAACATCAGCGAGGGACAATCGCTATCAGAACATCAAGCTGTGTGATTTTCCACATTATCCCGTCAAGGGGAGAAGTCACCGGCTTGCATCAGGAGATGCAAAAATAATTCAATAACACTCTTCCTTTATTTCTAAGAAAAGCCTCACATTAGGGAGAGAAGGAAGTCTCCTAAGCCAGATAAGATTGTGTGCAGAAGATTACAGGACCTCGACTTAATGAGGAGCCCTCAGCTCGGTTGATGACAGCCACTGAGTAAGAGCAGAGAAGAATGCGTCTCCTGGCCAGCCTGGGGACAGGGCTCTAGGGGCAGCCCTTGGCCCTTGACCTTTAGCTCTGCCATCCACTTCCTGGGATTTGGGTAAAGGGGGATGCGGTCCAGACCTTCAGCTCAAGTAAGGTTAAGCTGGAAAGGTGCAGGAACAGCAGAAAGCTAGCCTCCTCCACAATGCCAGCCAGAAGAAAATCTGAGGGTTGTTCTTTGCCAAAAAGTAAGAAGCTCCGTGTTTATTTTCTCCAACACTTTGGACCAGAAGGCGAATTAGCATGGCCCATGCTGCAAACAGATTCTCTAGGAAACACAGCTCTGGCTGAGGCAACCCCAGGGCTGCCCTGTCCCACGTGAGGATTCAGGCGATGTCCATCAGTGTCTCATCTGCAGTGTAACCATTGGTCCTGGCATTCCAGAAAATGTAGGTCCCCGGGTGGAGCACGGAAAGAGAAAACATGGCCTAACCCTCGTGTTCTATAAAGAAGGGAGATTCTGGGCTTAAAAGATCTCTCAACAAACTTCTAACCTTGGCTGGTGATCGTGTCATGAGCCTGTAAACCCAGCTATTTGGGAGACTGAGGTAGGAAGACCGTAAGTTCCGGACCAGCCTGGGCAACTTGGATAGACTCCATCTTAAGAAAAAGAAAAAATGTGATCAAGGAGATAGCTCAGCAGTCTAAGCACCTGCTTGGCAAGTTCAAGGATCCCCCCCAGGTTCAATCCCTGGTACCACACGCTACACTGGCCCAACATTAAGCTGGCCAGTGAAACGAGGCGTGGTGGCACATGCCTATAATCACAGTGCTGGAGAGACTGAGACAGGAGGATCACTACAAGTCCAAGCTGCATAGCAGAGACCCTGTACCAAATAAATAAATAAATAAATAAATAAATAAATAAATAAACAAACAAACAAATAAATAAATAAATAAAATTTTTAAAATGATGTGAGTCCATTCTGCAAATAAGAAAGCCTTTAGAGCTCACTGTATATGACTGCAGACTGTAGCTTGTCTGTATCTGTAATTTAATTCCTGAATGCCCTAACATGTAGATATTAATAACCTTGCTCTAAAAAGAGAGAACTGACTTCCATGGGGATCGAATTTGGTCCTGACACTCAGTCAAAGTCAGAAGGGTACAAGCGCACATTCTCCAGACACAGGATCCTGCCTGTCCCACGCTCTGACCGCGACTCCGTGCTGTCCCAGGGGCTCTCGCAGGGAAGACACAGTATCTTCCTGCTGCTCCACGACAAGAACAAGGGACAGAACACAGTAAGTTGTTGCTTCAAGAGTCTGCTCTAAGTCCAAGCGTGGTGGCGCATGCCTGTAATCCCAGTACTTGGGAGGCTGAGGCAGGAGGATCAGTATAAGTTCATGACCAGCCTGGGCTACAAAAGTGAGCTTCAGGCCAGCCTGAAATGCACAGTGAGACCCTGTCTCAAAAAGACAAGGAAAAAAAAAAAAAAAAGAGTCCGCTCTAAAAATCCTCTGTGCCATTGGTCAGACTAAGTATCCTAACACTGGAGCACCAATGTATACAGGCTTGGTGTTAATTTAAGATAATTACACTCAAAATAACACAAATAAGTGTCAACATCTGGACATTGACATTTCTACTTCATATCTAAAATGCAAGTAACCTAAATCCAGGCATGGTGGATTCCCATCCCTGAGAAAGCGGAAGCAGGAGCTGGGGGCCAGCCTGGACTACTTAGTGAGGTCAAGGCCAAAGTAAACTCCATAGTGAGACCCTGTCTCAAATAATAATGATAATAATAACAATAACAGTAACAACAATAGCAAAAGCCAGAAGTAATTTGGCTGGGCGTTAGTATGGAGGTTGAGGTAGCCCTAGAATTAGGGGTGGCTATCATGATTTCTACTGGGCTCATTCATCAAGCAAAGAAAGGATCTACACAGCTGGTCAGTCTCTAAGGTTCCTTTCTTTATAGTTCAGCTCCATTCACATGAAACCTTCGAAGTCTACACTTGATCTCCTTCTGTCTATTTTAACAAGGACCAAATAAACACTCAAACCCCATGTTTAGCGAAAGCTCAGTTACAGGTTTAAAGATTACTTAATGTTGATATTGTTTGCAACCTCTGCAAATGAGAAATGTAGAACAAAATCACTACTTTTTCTTATTAATAATAAAGTAATTTTTGACAGAGTGTGAGACAGTTGAAACTTTCAATATCTGACCGTGTGATTGCTTTCTTCCAAGATATAAGCACATGTGTTGATTAAAACCCTTGGTGCTCCTTGACCTAGAAAATATCCATGGCTTGGAAAGAGATTATTTTTGTGTCTTTCGGTTCATGTGAACGTGCTGCTGAGAGGTCTAACTTTGGCTGCGGAAGATGATCTAATCCTGCAGGAATGGAAAGGCAGCTCTGACCTGAGACCGACAACACACGCGAGAACAGCCTCTCATCATTCATTTCCAAACTAGCTACACAAAGGAGCTTCAAGTAGTAGAAGACGTTTGGATGGATGGGCTGCTCATCAGGAATTTTCATGCTGCCGAGGTGACACACCAGTGACTGGCCTCAAACACTGAAGTTTCTCTGTGAACCATGATGGTCTCGAGAACTTCAAACAGACTTCTGAGGGAAAATATTAGTTCTAAATAGGTAGTGTTATTAAAAGGTACAGGTCATGTTTTAGAAGTGGCTGGTGATTTTTCTTACTGAAGATGTATCAGAAGTATCAGCTAAGCAAAGGTGACTGCTACACAATAATGTGTTCTCTAGGCTGAGAAATAACTGGAGGACGCCAGTGCCGGTGTCATCGAGATGACCACTGCCTGGCTCCCAGCACCCATGCGCTCTGCGTGTCTGGCTCCCACTAAGGACTGAAAGGGCACCAATTAACTGCCTCTGTCTTGAGATTGTACAGGCACTGTGCTTGTGACTGTCTCCTAAACAGCACTCTTTAGCAAGTATTTCTATTGCAGTGGGTCCTGCACGTAATTCAGAGTTGATTCAGGGCTGGGGGTGCAAATGCCCAACGATCTGAAGACCATTCCGAATGTCTGTGAGCTTTCTGATGTGGTCTGTGAGATGTATTTTCCCCAAGTTTGTGATAAATTTTGAGAAGTCCATAGTAGATGTAGCATGAACAAACGGATCTATTTCTGATTGTTTTATGCGATCCACAGTGGTTCATTTTTCTGTGTGCATCTTGTCTTTTTGAGACAAGTTTTCACTGTGAAGTTCAGACTGGCCTTTAGCTCACGTTATAGCCCAGGCTGGTTTCAAACTAACGCCAATCCTCCTGGCTCAGCCTCCTGAGTGCTAGGATTACATGTGTGAGCCACCATACCCAGGCCAACAGTGGTTTATAATTGGTACAGTATTTGGTCAGAGTATATGTTGCTCATACAGTCTCAAAATCTGTGTGTGTGTGTGTGTGTGTGTGTGTGTGTGCGCACACACATGTTCTGCTGAGAATCAAACCCAGGGCCTGACACATTGTAAGCACACACGTATCACTGACCCACTGCCTTTCATGCAAATAGGAAACAGGGAGAAGAGCCCCTGGGAAAGGAAGGGAGAGGACGAGGAAGGGAATAATTCAAGAGCTGAGGCACGTAAGAGCCCAGGGCACATCCACATAATGAAGGTCATCATTATGGACTCTAAGCATGAACTAATTTTTAAAAAAGAATAATAGCTTGGGAGATAGCTCTGTGGCACAAGTGCCTGCTTGGCAAGTGCAAGGTCATGAGTTTGAATCCCGGCCCCTCAAAAAAAAAACAAAATTATATATATATATATATATATATATATATATATATATATATATGTGTGTGTATTACATATATGTAAATATATATGTGTATATTATATATATATAATATATATATAATATATATATATAATATATATATAATATATATATATATAAAAACACTAGATTAAGCCATACAGAGAGGCAGAGCCTTGATTAACTCTTGAACATCTCTTAATAACCCCTAATGGGGATTAAATTCCAACAAGTTCTAGAGAAAACAAACTGCTTGGCGACCATGTTAAACAAAACCATTCATTACATTCTTTCATTTTTACTCTTTAAAGTCCTAGCTGATTTTAGGGCTTTTTCACAGGCATACCTATCATTTATATGTGCTAACGAGCTAGCTCGGCAGACTAAGCGCCTGTTTAGGCAAGTGCAGGAACAGAGATTTGATCCCCAGCACCACATGCTGGGTCTCCTGTCCCCTCCCCATGGGCAAGCTGAGCCAGTCACAGAGACTGGGCATGGTGGCCAGTGCCTGTAATCGAAGCGCTGGAGGGCTGCAAACAGGAGGATCGCTATGAGTCTGAACTACATAGTGAGATCCTGTACAAATGCACACGTGCGCACACACACACACACACACACACACACACACACAGAACTTTATGTTTATCTTCTGGGCCCCGTGGAACTTACTCTATTAAATACTTACACTATGCTTGATACATATGTTATAAACTTTATGTTCTAGACAGTGGCTTATCCCTTTGTCTTTCCTTAAATTTAATACTCCCATTTCTCAAGTATTTTACTTGTATCATACCTAATTTTTGACTAGTTTGAGATTATAAAGATTTTACACATGAATTTCCCTAAAACTTCTGTAGTTTTAAGTTTCATATTGTGTATGAATAACTTCAAATTAACTTTTGGTGCATTGCTATATGAGCCAATGTTATTTAGTTAAGGTCACTTGCTAGATACATCTTCAGGGTGAATTTGAAAGTGACTGGGTTACTTCCAAATATTTAAAACCTTGGGTTCTCAGATAACATCACTGGGCTTTATACTGTAGTTTGCAAATGGTTCCATGCTTACTATATTATAAAAATCCTCTAATGTCCTTAGGAGGTAAGAAATCAGTTTATAGATGAGAAAATTAAAAGAGTAAAGGACTTTTTAAAGTATCATACACACACACACACACACACACACACACACACACACACGGAAGGAAACAGACCTCACAGCTCAATTATCGCATCCTATTTTAGAGCTTCTTAGTTTTCATTTCCCAGAGAGATACTACTTACTGGCCAACGAGATGCCAGAAACTTCTGCAAAGGACTCCTGAGAGTCGTGCCTGGACCACTCGCATTTCATTAAGGCTGCATGTTTCCTCTCTTTATAATCATGTCTGTTATGAATTTCTCTACATGGTGTTTGCAGAGTTAACCCGATACTGAACCATGCTTTGTATTGTACTGGATCAATTAAAACAAATGTGCCTGAGAAGTGCAAAGGGCTTCCCGTGCCAGTCCTGCCGGCCCCTGGCCATCGCCCTGCACTCTGCCTCCCACCCTGCACATGGAAACATAGCAGGCACTTTGAGACACTCACACTCCTGTGCCTGTCCCCAGGTGTCCCTAGGTTTGCCCAGTGTTACCAGCACTCTTCCCTCCTTTGAACAAAAGCGATCCTACCTGTGTACCGAGGTAAATCGCTGCTACAGAGACGTGCCCAGAACAGGCTCAGAACAGGTCTAGAAATAGAAGCTGACCACTTAGAGTTTTCTTCATCCATTAAACTCGGCTTTCTGTGGGGAACTTCAGGGAGAAGGTGAGCGATCTATGGGCGATGCATACGGGGGACTGTGCCCTTGGGCTACAAAGCCAGGGGCTAATTAGACTCTCAAATGAGGCTAAGATGTAGTAGCAGTTTTGGACAACACAGACGCCTTGTTCAGAAGCTACAGCAGGAGAAGTGCAAGACAGTGATTTCCATATCAGAAAGCAGTAGGCTCTTAATATGTGCACAGATTTGATACATCACTCAATAGCGTTCTCTTCTTTTCATTATAGGAGCAGGCGAGTCTGGAAAAAGTACCATCGTTAAGCAAATGAAGTAGGTACCGAATCCCTCCAGTTGTTTCCCGTGGGATGTCTGTCCACCTGTTCTACCATCCTTAAGACAAATGCTTTGAGAAATGTTGGTGGGTAGCCTCTTGTAAGTCACAGAGAGTGACGCAGCTGCTGCAGGTGCGAGGCACAGGCCTTTTCTCCTGCATTGGGAAGCATAGAATGAAGTTGTAGTTTCCATTTTGTTTTTAAATTTTCCCTCGAGGAAGGTCAGGGATATAGCTCAGTGGTATAAGCACTTTGTTGGCAAAGTGCAAGATCCAAAGTTCAAACCAGAGTACTGGGGGAGAAAAAAAGAGCAATTCTTATGGGCCAGCCAAATAGCTCAGAAGATTTAAGCACCTGCAAGCAGGTGCAGGGGCCAGGGATTCGATCCCCAGGCCTGCCATGCCAGCCCTGCCCGTGAGCACACTGAGGTGGCAATTGAGACTGGGCGTGGTGGCACATACCTGTAATCCCAGCTCTTGGGAGGCTGCAAACAAGCAGAACACTAGGAGTCTAATCTAATAGTGTGACCCTGAACACCTTGTGGACCCTTCTCTAAACCACAAAATTAATTAATTAATTAATTGTGACTCTCTACATGGTAAGCACTAAAAGCAACTCTGTTTCCATTAGACTTGCTGGGAATGTTCTAGAGCTGCTTCCATGCTGTGGGCATAAGTGAGGCACGTGTAGATTCATGACCCAGTGTGTTTTGAGGGAACCCAGATATTTCCCCCCCCCCAAATTTTAAACAAGCAAAGTAGCCAAAACAGGCAGCAACTCTGTCACACAGCGATAGGCATTTGTAGCTAGCCCACTTGTAATTACCCCTTAAAGAGATAAGGGCTCCTCCGACACACACGCTTAGCCTAGAACCTTCAGTAGGAAAGAAGCAAAACCCAGAGGTGAGAGCTGAGCAGCAGAGCTGAGCAAATGTTGGGCTTCGTGGGTGATTTCATCTATCCTGGCAACAAACCCCAAGATCTGTGTCTGTCCCTGTCCCTGTCTCCCCTGTCTCTGTCTCTGTCTCTGTCTCTGTCTCTGGCTCTGGCTCTGGCTCTAGCTATCTCTCTCTCTATCCCTGCCCCTTCCCTCACCCCACCTCCATCTCTGTCCTCTCTCAGTTCCTGTCCCTGTCGCTGTCCCCGTCCTTATCCACCTCTCTACCTCTACATCCATTTCTATCATCATCTGCATCATGTATAACATCTGTATTTCCATCTCTATATTCCTTTTACAGCTGCTTGCTAAATACTATCACAGAATCCACATGCAATATTTTTTTTAGAATAACTCATATTACCATTGTGGAGATTCTGCAATCAGTCAGGAAGTCATCTCCAGGTCATTAGGCTAAGATGATAAGAAAACTGATTAATAATTGAGTGTATTTAATTCTTCAGCTGCAATAGTGCAAAAAAAAAATTAAGTATCCATTTTAAAAATGTATTTGTCCCAGCATATTTTTTCTTCCGTAGAAGTAGCTATTCACGAGGTGCAGGTCATCTGATTTTATAATTTTGAATCTTGTCATTCAGCAGAGATGTAAGTTATTTTTAGGGGAAGACCAGTTCTGCATTTTCTCCCCACGTGTTTGCGCTGCAGCATCTTCCGGGCCTTGCCCTCCCCTCCCCCTTCCTCCTCTCCTTCCTGCTTTCCTCGTCCCTCTCCTTGGTCCACCTTGCTGCTGTGTGCCTAGAGCACAGGTTCTGCGGCCCATGGGGAGCAGCCGGCTGAGCCGGCAGAGGCTCTGGGGTCAGAGCGCGTTCTCGGCTCGCCTTGCCCTAGATCGCAGGACAGTACCGGGCTCGAGCTATATATCGAGCTGCTCATAAAGCTTCATTGTGCATGAACATAAAATTTTAACTTCTAGGCAGCATGCCTGTTCGAAAAGGAAATTTATATTTTGTTACCATTGTAGATTTGAATTTATTTATTTACTGCTTTTATTTTCCTTACTCTTTTCTTTACAATTAAATAACTAGGCCATCTGACTAGGTAGATAATGAACACAAAGCTTCCATAAATTTAAAAAGAAGATGCATAAGAAGTGAGTGATGAAACCATGTGGGTCTGACTTTGGAAATTTTAAAAGACCGTCATTGCTATAAGAGGAGGAGGAGGAGCCATGGTTGGTGTGCGCTGAAGCGTCTCGCTCCGTCACGTGCGTCAGGGGATGATGCGCTGTGTGGCGGGCCTGCCTAGTGGCACCGCATGGCTTTGACCTCTGCATTGCAATCACATGTGCATTGCAGACCCACCAGTGTTTAAGCAGTGGTTTCCAATGCTCCTACCAGCTCATCTGCGGGGCATGCACCTCGCCCAGCACCCCTGCCCCGCCCAGTCCAGGGTCAGAATCACCGAGGTCCCCAGGTCTACTCCAGATCTTGTGTCCCCTCTCGTGTACTTGTGACACTGAGAGACACGTCTGGGCTCTGCTCTTTCAGGCCATCACTCCGTTCAAACCTGTTGCCCACTTCATCTTTCCGTTTCTTGAACTAAGCTAGTTTTTCTAAATGCCCAATATTTGCTTATAAAAATACAATGTTGTAGGACCGGCGGCGTAGCTCAGTGGACTAAGTGCTTGCTTAGGGAAGCACAGGGGCCAGGGTTCAGTTCCTGGCACTGCCTGCCATGCCAGCCCCGCTCCGTGGTAGTGCGCCTGTAATCCCAGCACTTGGGAGGCAGAAAACAGCATCACTATGAGTCAGACCTTGCACACACACACACACACACACACACACACACACACACACACACACACGTACAAACTTTCAAATGTACTAAGTCATAACTATAGCTAAGTATAAAAAGAGAAAAACCGGGAGGGCGTCAGGACCCTACAATAAGATGGCTGTTTGTTATGCGAAGGCTTCAACTGGTGACACAAAACCACGGGGAAGAGACAGGACAGACAGATCACAAAACTCTGGTAACTCAGTCTTAAACAGAAGAGAGATATTTAGTTCAACCTTTCTCATTATCAGATAAAGATTTAAAACATTTAAAGTGAAAAATTTTCATCTTGGTAAATTAACAAAAAGTTACAAAATAAATCAGTAAGGTTGAGGTGTAAAGAAATGATTAGATTTCATCATTTTTGGTAAAATTACATATTATAGCAAAGTATTAGAAATCTGTTTTCAAAATATACAGTCAACTGAAAAATTTTAACTACTGACAGCCTAAGTATACTTCTGAGTAATTTCAAGAACAATTTAAAACATGGTAAAGCATGAACACACATATGCAAAAATACTGCATATACTTTCATGGTCAGAATGAGCAGTCTCTCCAGTGCCACAAAAGCAAGCAAAAAATAATAACGGAAAGGAGCAAAAATATACTGCTTTACAATAAAGACATAGCAAGTATGGCGAGTGCAGGCCACGGCTCTGGCGTTGGGTAGGGGAAGCTCCGTGCGCTCTCACTCCAAAGCCATTAGGGCAGCCGAGACACTGAGTAAATGACAGGAAGGAAGAGTGGCCGGGCCCAGGGAAGCACCCGAATGCATGGCCCTGAGGACTGGGGCACGGACGCAGATGGAGGATGGGGACAAGGGACAAGGGACAAGGGCGTAGTAGCCTGGGACAATTACCTGCTCCAGGAAAAAAGCCTTTGTTAACGCTGTAAACATCAAGCAGGCGTTCCTGCTTCCAGCCTGTCTTAAGTGGTCAGAAAAGCCCCCAATGCCACTGAGTGACTCCGCTTCCGCTCCAGGTCCTGCTGTAAACAGGTCGCCAAGGTTCAGCCCTCTGGAGCACCTTTGCCTTAGAAACCTGGCGATTTTCCTTTGTGAGAGGAACGCACTTCCTAAGTAAAATCCTCATTATTTACCCAGCTTAAAAGGAAAAACAGATTTTAATCCAGAATGAATCCTAATCTTCATATCTAGCATGAGTTAATTCCCAGAATGAAAATATTGTATTACAAGAGAAAGATCGTAAAAATAAAAAAGCATAAAATAGTTCGGACCTAAGAAGTACTTAGCATCTACATTTCTCCTTTCTAATGAAGACAGGGCAACCGCACTGCAGTAGGTTATTGTTAATGGGCTTCAGTATTATCATTGAGTGTTCCACTTGCCAAAGCTCTTCGTGTGTCCATTGCAGAATCATCCACAAGAATGGCTACAGCGAGCAGGAGTGCTTGGAGTTCAAAGCAGTCGTCTTCAGCAACACCCTGCAGTCCATCCTCACCATCGTGAAGGCCATGGCCACGCTGGGCATCGAGTACGTGCACCCCGGAAGTGACGTAAGTAAGCAACCGGCCTCAGGCATGGTTCCTGCCAAAGAATCTGAGCCCTAAAACTGATGGGACTAAGGTTTGTGGTTCTAATCAATAGCCAGGGTTTAAGAACACGAACATACAAATTCAAAGTATACCTATTCGTTGTAAGATTTCATATTTTACTGTTTGGGCATTATAAGCTTATCAAATTGAATTGTTTTCTTAGGGATCGAACTTAATATCAAATGCTATGCTACCCTAAGGAATGTACTGCACAAGATTGCTAAGTCTGAAGGACTTACTAGAGCCTGCACTACCTTCGCACTCATTATTTATGGGTATTTCATAGAGACTGCAGACACTTGAATCACACCACAATTATCGTTAATGTTTAATACTAATTGCAAATACTGTGCAATGAACAGGCAAAAGCTCATGTTATACTCTTAAAAATTTAGAAAAGCATGCAAGAGTATGGAAGCAAGATGTTTGCAGCCTCAGTACACTCGAGTAGTCTGTTTTGATGATAAGGTCGTTGTCTTACTCATTTTCTTTTTCTCTTTTATACTATGCCAATAGTTCCCATTAGGTTTTACATTCTCTTAAGACATAGTAGTCACTCGCCCAAGAGCAACAGCTGACCTCAATCATATGAGAGTAACTGAGTACCATCCATTGGGCGACATCCATCAGTGGTCCCTGTAGGGGCAACCTGCAGGGGTTAGGGACCACGGGGATCCCAGCATAATACTTAGAGGACGTGTTGTAAGAATAGCAGCCATGGGAAGGCACGGCACAGCGAGAGTAGAAAGAAAGCCACACTGGGATCCACACACCCAGCCACGGCTCCACCTTGTAAAAATGAAAGGCCACAGGAAGTCATAGGATGGGAAGGAAAACACGCCTCTTCCGTCCTGTTCATTTTTCTCTGTACTTGCTAGCCCATGTTTACAGGACACAGCCTGCTCGGGCCTGGCCAGGGCACAGAGCGCGCCCTCCTTCTCGGTTCCTTCCCTTGCCCTCGACTCCAGTGAACCATCAGCTTCCATGGTTCTCATTTGCTCACCATGTGGAAGGGTGGAGGGAAAGCCTCTCAGTACGGGGATCTTCCTTCGTTCTTCCCATGCAGAGTGCTGCAGTGGGGATGTGCTTGCGACTGGCTGGGAGTATGACTTCCCAATACATATTAGCTATTGTTTCTCCTAATTATTTGATTGTAGTCCATTAAGATTTACATACAGCATTCTATACATCTATGTTCCTTTGAAAACCTAAGCTTTTTGTAGAAGTACTATTTCTCTGGCAGCCATGGGGTTGGATACCAGAGATACACTGCGAGCTCAGCAGTAATTGAGGCTGCCTTACAGCTTGCCCTCGGGACACTAACATGTGAGGCTGAGCGAGTCATCACAAAGCGTCTGCTGGTCTGAAAGCACAACGCGGCCCAACGCAGAGTCGAACAGGTTCTGAGTGGTAGGAAGAAGCATTAAGGATGCAAGCACTAAGCAGCAATGGAGAGCTACAGCGTGAGGCTCAGGAAGTGACGTTTTGTGCGTTCCATGAGGCGTCATCCTACGCAGGCAACGTCACCTGCGCACTCGAAGCTCCAGGTGGCTGTTCCAGCTGGAGAGCAGGGTCTAGGCGATGCCAGCCACAGATGCCCTGATATATGTCCTCCACTAAGGGAGAAACTTGAGGGGAAGATAGAGGGGACGAGAAGGATAGGAATGAGATTGGAAGGTGGGCGGCATCAAACCGCCCAGAGCACAGGGGACCTTGTAAAAGATTTAGTTTTTATTTACAGTTTGGTGGGAGATAACCAAAGCTATTAAAATATGGGAGTAAAATATAGTTTAGTTTGCGGTTTGACCATCACATGGACAGTAACATGTCATAATAGCTATTAGTTTTGGTTTCACTGCTTTTGCAAATTCAAATGATTGGTATGCCCACGCCCGTTTTGTTTTGTTTGTGTTTTGCGGTACTGGGGATTGAACTCAGGACCTTGCACTTCCTAGGCAGGCACCTGTGCTACTGAGCTATCTCCCTGGCCCTATGCCCATGTCCTTAAGAGCAGAAATGTTAATTCTTTAAATTATATCAGTGCTTTGATAAGTGCTAAAAACTAAAATGGGCTATGTCCTGCAAAATGGTATTGATGGTTTAAAAAGAAAAGTAGATGGCAAATGCTCATGGTCACCCACGCATGCAATGGTCTAAAAAATAAAAAGGTTCAGGAAAAGAAAAACGAAGCTGGGTTGGTAGCTTTCCCTCACGGAGAGAGGAGGACACGTGGGTGGCCCAGGACAGCTTGGGGCCAGGCAGATGTTGAGAGACCTATATGAGGACGTGGCCATGTCCTTGGCATCCCGCCCTGCAGAGGGCAGGACAGGGCAGAGGAGAGCGGCTCCTGCAGCTCTCCGCCAAGCTGTCCTTGAAGGGCAAGACTACAGGAGCAGCTGCTTGGCTTCTTCATGAGTTCTAAAAGTCCCTGGACAGCCAGGAAAGGCACACAGGAGGCGCCTGCACAGGGCACAGGGCCCATTGCACCAGTATGCAGCTCCCTCTTACATCTGTCCAGCAGGGAAGGCAGGTGGTGAAATTCTATCCCCCTTGGCTATTTCATAGTTGGCCCAATGATCACCCGGTTGGACTGACTTTCACAAAATAACCAGATTTGGAAGAATAATGAAATAAAGGAGTTTGCTTTGCCGAAGTCCTTAGCAACAGCAAATGTCATACACTCTTTAATGCAAAGGACAGGTTTGAGAAAACGGTGAAATACATCTGTGGTCAGTTTAAGGTAATTGAATTATAGCAAAAAGCAGCAGCAGATTCTTACTAAAGACACAGGTCCTCCTGCAGCCTGGCCGCAACAGCTGTGTCTGGCTCTGGCTCCTCTTCACGCCTATTCTACTCATGGGCAAATCCATTTTTGAGACTTAGATTGCCCCTTTGCAAGTGGGGTGGGTGTAGTGCATGCTGGCCAGCCATGGGGAACTCACGCTGTCACCTATTATCATGGAGGTTTTGCCAGCCAGGACCAAGCTAGGACAGGACTTTGGAGTCTGCCACCCTGCAGGGGAGGTCAGTGGACTCCAGCCACCTGGGCCACTGCCACGACCAAGTTAACCAGCTGGAAACTGCAATTCTTCACCTTTGAAAAAATAAAAAAGAGTTGATTATAACATTTTGACTTTTGGCATCAATAGTGACTAGTAAAAGCTGTGCAAATGGAGCGTATTTACTCAGTAAACCTCTCTATCGTGTCTCTCCTTCTAACCTCGGAACACCGCACTGATAGTGCTAGGATAATCTTTGCTTTTCTTTTTGTTTCCCAATCTCACCTCTACCCTATTGATTGGCTCCAAAGGCAGCTGTCAGTATCTTCAGGGGCGTTCAAAATCTCCATGTTTCTAAATATTTTTTACCCCTTACCTACATGGTCACAAAGAATCCCTGATGGCAAATAAGACTGCATATTATTTTAATAAAAATTGACTGCAGTGAACTTATTTCTCATTTTACTCTTATTCTTATCAGTTTCTTTTTTTTTTTTTTATTAAAGAATATGCTCCTAAAACAGGACAACTCAAGATAGCTAAATCTTACAAGCAGGCTACGTGTCCATCATCAGATTCATGGGTAAAGAAAATGTTGCTTTCACACAGCGGAGGGCTGCGCTGCTGTAAAGAAGGATAAGCTGGAGTCGCTTGTAGGAAGGTGGCCGTGCCTCGAGACTGTAGTCTTCAGTGAAGTAGAGCAGATGCACGAGCTTCAGGATGACGTAGTCCTCGTACATGAGAAACACAGAGTATGAAGGGCAAAACAGAAGATTAATAATGGGAAGCAGGAAGAACAACCTTGCTCAAAGGGGAAGTGGATGAAGGGAAGGAAGGAGAAGGGAGCGGGGAGAAAAGAGCTGAGGAAGGAAATTCCGGTGTGCTGTGTGGGGGCCAGCTTCACATGGGAGCTGGGTGCTGAACACAAGGAGGGAAAGGAGAGAGTTCAGAGAGGGACAGAGGGAGGGTAGGAGAGAGGGAGGGAGGGGAGAGAGGGAGGGAGGGAGGG
>PVJA010037526.1:0-20287 GCA_004027025.1 Myocastor coypus | reverse complement strand
TTTTTTTTTTTTTTTTTTTTTTTTTTTTTTTTGCCTTTTTGAGACAGAGTCTCGCTATGCAGTTGAGGCTGGTCCTGAGCTCACTTTTGTAGCCCAGGCTAGTCTCGAACTCACACCAATCCTCCTGCCTCAGCCTCCCGAGTGCTGGGATTACAGGCGTGAGCCACCACGCCCGGCAGGATGTTGTAATCTTAAAGTGGAAATACAATGGTGTAGCTCACAAGTGGGAATTTTTGGACCAGGGCGAGCTCCACAGCTTAAGTGCCTGCCTGGAAAATACAAGGTCCTGAGTTCAATCCCTAGTATCCCCCCCCCCCCCTAAAAAAAAAAAAAAAAAAAAAGTAGGAATTTTTTGTTTGTTTGCTTGTTTTTGTTTTGAGACAGGTCCTCTCTACGTAGTTGAGGCTGCCCCTGAATGTACTGCATAGCCCAGGCCAGCCCTGAACTCAGTGATCCACTACACCTGGCACAAGTGGGATTTCTCTGAAGGATTCTGTCTTACTCATGTTGAGTTGCCCCGTCTTCTTCTTTGAGATGTGAAGAAGGGGAAGTTCTGATAGAGTATTGTCAGCATTGTGGTTGCCACCTTGATCACCTTGGCTGCCATTTAGTGTGATCAGATGTCTTGCTTGTGCAGGGTAAGGCCTTGGGCATCTTGGATCTGCAATTAGTGCAAAGAACAGTCCACCAGAGGTGTCGAGGGCTTCAACCAGATGAAGTCAGGGAGATGGGGCTGACTGCGTTGGGAAATTAAAGAGAGTCACTGTCACTGTTCCTTTAGCTTGCTGATAGCCTCTCACTAATCACCCACTGTGAGGCTCATTATCTAGCCCACCTTGCTGAAGGGCAAAGCCAGCCTGTCAGATCAATAAATCTCAGGACAGTGAGAGACCTTTGGTAGCAGGCCTGGAGGATAGGGGCAGACTGACCAGCTTAAGTACATTCTGAAGTTGAGTTTGGTCCTGAAGTATAGGAATTAGGAAAAAGGGGAGAGGGGAAGAAAAGCAGGAATTTCTGCATATTGTATGCAGGGTGGCTATTTAAAAGAAATACTTATATTAGCACTGGACCCTGGAGAGAAACTTAGCTTACCCTGGACAGAAAGTCATCATATGCTTCCAGAGGAAGAGATGCTCAGGCAGCACTGGGCTGTGGTTTTGTAAAGGTTGGTGTTCTGCTTTGGGTTACTACTTTGCTTTTGTTTTTCCTAGCCACGTAAAGCTATGTGTCAAGGAAGCTCTCAGGACCTACTTTGGTCTAAGGATTCTGTTTCTGAGTGTCTCAATGCAATAAGACAGGGAATGGGGTGCCCGGGCTTTAATTGCCAGATTTCTTCTCCTTTCTGCTAGAGTGCAGAAGTACCTGTTGTAAAAGCTATGAAAACACAAAGATCAGACCTGCCCATGAGGGCTTTGCAGGGATCATTACTTTCTTGTTAGACCTCTGCTTGTGTGTCCTCCTGTGGACTTCTCAGTAGATGTTGTTGGAGTTCTTTCAGTCCTGCTAGAAGGCAGGAGCTTCCTCTTCTCTTTAGGTCCCAGGAAAATAATACTGTCTCACTGTAAATCCATAAATGGTGCCTGATGACCCCTATTCATGGTGAGTTTGCTCTAGCTATGATGATCTGCTGCCATTTTTTTTTTTTTTTTTTTTTGCTGCCTTTTATCCTTACTTTAGTTTCATGAAAGAAATGAAAGCAGAATCATCATTAGGTATCTTTACTAAAGGGAGGAAACTGTAAGTTCCAGAGCTTGGCAGACAACTGAACTTGGCAGATAGTACAAGTACACAAAGGCCAGGGAGAGAGCTCGGGGCACAGGCGCCTGCCTGCTGAGGGCAAGCTCCTGAGTTTGGACCCCAGAACCAAAAAAGAGAGAGTATGTATACCCACTAAGAACTCTCATGTGTGGGGCCCGGCAAGATGGCTCAGTGGTCTATAGTTCCTGCTCAGGAAAGCTTGGGCGGCTTCACGGACCACCGTTCGATCCTCGGCACCACATGCTGTGCCAGCCCTGCTGTCAGGGCAGGCTCAGCTGGCCATAAAAATAAATAAATAAACAAACAAAAGTTCTGAAACAAGAAAAAAAAAAAAACCTTTCATGTGGCTAGTGCAGAGCTGGAAATTCTTCCAGGCATTACTGGTTGCTATGTAGGGTCTGTTGAATTTGACAGGGAGTATTGTAGAGTCCCCAAATGCAGGGTGGGAGCGCAGTGAGGTGAATCCTGGGTATTCAGTCCAGTACTTTGTGCATGCAAAATGTGCATCTTACTAAGATAAACCCCCTACTTCGGTCCTTTTTAGGGGGATCAATTTTTTTTTTTTTTGGTGGGACTGAGGTTCAAACTCACGACCTTGCACTTGCCAGGCAGGCACTTGTGCCACGGAGCTATCTCCCCAGCCCCTAGGGGGATCAATTTTAATGCAGTTAAATATTCATTAAATCTCTCGCTCTCTCCCTCTCCCTCTCCCTCTTCCTCCCTCCCTCCCTCTCTCCCTCCCTCCTGCTCTTTCTCTCTCTTAGTACTAGTAAGGATTACAGCTAGAGCCTTTGCACTGAGGTATGTCCCAACTCTTTAAAATTTTTTTTCTTTTCTGTCAGGGTCTTTGTAAATTGCTAAACTGCGTGAGTGTGGTCAAACACCTATAATCTGAATACTCAGGAGGCTGATGGAGGACTGCTGTTGGGTTCAAGGCTAGCCTGGGCTATATAGTGAGTTTAACTTTAGCCTGAACTACATAAGGAGCTCTTGTCTCCAAAAACAAATGCACTAATTTGCCAAGCTTTGTCAAGCCTCCCAGAGTGCTGTTATAACACGCTTATGTTACCATATCTGGCTCAATGTATTCTTTTTAAAGGAGTTATACTTGAGTGTTTTATTTAGTAAATACTCTCACTAGGGCTTAAGTGCATGATAGGTTAGTACTACCACTCAGCCACTCTCCGGCTGTGAGCTTGCTTTTTTTGTTTTGTTTTTTTGAGACAGGGTCTCACTATACAGTTCAGGCTGGCCTTGAGCTCATTTTTGTAGCCCAGCCTGGTCTCGAACTTGCACTGATCCTCCTGCCTCAGCCTCCTGAGTGCTGGGATTACAGGCGTGTGCCACCATGCCCGGCATTTTTTTTTTTTTTTTAGAATTTATTTTATTTTATTTTTTTCTTGTTTCAGAACTTTTGTTTGTTTATTTATTTTTATGGCTGGCTCAGCCTGCCCTGAGGGCAGAGCTGGCGCAGCATGTGGTGCCAGGGATGGAACCGTGGTCCCTGCAGCTGCCCAAGCTTTCCTAAGCAGGCACTTTAGACCACTGAGTCCGGCCCCAAGCTTTCTTTTCTTACAAAGAAAGTAGTTTTATTTACAAATGAAAGACTAAGATGTGAAGACCTCACCAGGCCAGCTGGGCTGTAGCTCTTCATAGATGAGCTCTATTAGGTGTCCTTCTGTTATAAATCTGCTGAGGTTTTGAGCGGGTGTTGCATTTTGCCAATCCCTTTTCTACATCTATCGAAATGATCAGGTAGATGTACGGCATTGTGTTACTGCAGTGACTACCTTTTGGATATTAACCCAGTCTCATAAGGGGCTAGGGTGATAGCCTAGTGGTATAAGTGCCTGCCTGGCAAGTACAAGGTCCTAAATTCAATCCCTAGTATCAATAATAATAGTAATAATACTAATAAAAGGTTGAGGCCCGGGGTATAGCTCAGTGCCACAGTTCCTGCCTGACAAGTACAAGGTCTGAGTTTAATTCCTGGCACCAAAAATAAATAACCAATCTTACTTTTCTGGTAGAAATTTCTTATGATCATGCCAATAACTAGAGCTCCTAGTGATTATAATGATTATGAAGGATATTAATTTATATGGTTATTCCATTTTATGTCCACTGTTAATGTTTTAGTTGTCCGTAAAGCTGAAGTTTCTAACTTAGATCTTTAACTTATCACAGTGTGTTGTCTTTAATATTAGAGTAATACTGGCCTTATAAAAGTGATTGGAAGTATCTCTTCCTTCTGTATTTTTAAAAAAATGTTGGTATAAGATTAATATTCCTTGCTTAATGTTTTTGTTTTTCAGTTTTGCTTTTATTATTTTGTTTTTGTAGTACTAAGGATTGAATATAGGGCCTCATACACAGTAAGCAAGTACCCTACCACTGAGCTACAGCCTTAGCCATTCTTAAAACTTTTTAAAATTTTGAGACAGGGTCTCAGTTGCTTAACCCAGCTTCATTTGTGTGTTTTTTTTGTTTTTTGTTTTTTTTTTTTGAGACAGGTCTTGCTATGTAGTTCAGGCTGGCCTTCAACTTGCAATGAGAGAGGGGAGGAAAGAGAGAAGGAACGTGGTTAGGGACAGGCTAACTCTTCTGGCCACATCCCCAGGGTCCTGCGTTCTGCAGCTGGGTCCTGCTTTCTAGTTTCCACCCCTCCACATAGTCTGTGAGACCCTGAATGGGTGAGTGCTCAGGAGCCAGACAGGACCCCAGGTCCTTCCTGTGATGCCTTCACTGGGCACCAGGCCGTCAACACAGGCCTCTTGTGGGGACACTGCAGATCCAGGTTATCATAGTCTCCCTTCCTGTTGTCAAAACTTAAGTCCCACTCAATCTCCTGTAATGTCTGAGAATTGCTCATCTTACAGGCCTCAGTCTGTTTCTCGTTCCTTCTGTGTTGGAGACAGGGGCTTTTGTGTTCCAGGCTGGTCTTGAGCTTGCTGTGGAGTCCAATCAAGGCTCAGACTCATGATGCCCTTCCTAGCCTCCCAAGGGCTGCTGCTCAGCCTTTTCTCCCTCCCTCTCTGCTTTCTTCCCTCCCTCCCTTCTGCCTGAATTTTGCTTGCTTCCTTGCTAGCTCACCCCCTCCCTCCCTCTGCCTCCTCTCCCCCTCCCTCCTGCCTGCTCTTTTTCTTTCCTTCCTGTTTTCCTTCCCTGAGTGAGTTGGACTCTATCCATGCAGTTGTGTTGAGAGCAATATTCAGTGCAAACAACACAGGCAAATTTCTGAAGGTGTTAATCTGCTTGTCTCCCTACCCTGATGTGCTGCGTTATAAATTGTCTTCCTCTGCCTCTTCAAACTCAGAATTATCTCTTTCGTGCAGTAAACCTTCGTGCTCACCTTTGTGTTTCCCTTTTCTCAGGATTCCTGTCCTGCACTGCTATCCCATGTATGAAGTGTTTTTGTCCCTAGTTCTCAGTCTGTCATGACTGCATGTAGAATCCTGAATGGCCTTAAAGTACTACTTGTAGCCCCATGGCGCAGGTAGCTGCCTGGCAAGTGCAAGCAAGGTCGTGAGTCCGAACCCTGGTCCCGCAAAAGAAAGAAAGAAAAGAAAGGCAGGCAGGCAGGCAGGCAGGCAGCCTGGCCAGCCGGCCGGCCGGGGAGATAGCTCCATGTCGTGAGTTCAAACCCCAGCCCCACAAAATAGATAGATAGACAGAGAGACCGACCGACAGACAGAGAGACAGACAGACAGACAGACAGACAGACAGACAGACAGACAGAGGCTGGGGAGATAGCTCCGTGGCACAAGTGCCTGCCTGCCAAGTGCAGGGTCATGAGTTTGAACCCTAGTTCTGCAAATAAATAAGTAAATAAATAAAATAAAGTACTGCTTGCACCCTGAATTACCTAGCTGACTTTTTTTCAATTGATGCCCTTTTCAGAGCACCTTCCCTTTATTAACTGTTCACTTTATTGTCTCTCTGTACTCCTTCCTCCCTTCTTCCCTCCCTCAATTTCTCTTTCCCTCCCTCCCTCCCCCCTCTCTCCTTCCCTCCTCCTCCACCTCCCTCTGTTTTAGTTTCTACTGGGGAAAAGTCTTGAGTGGATACTAGAAACAGTTTTTATATAATAGGAACATTTTTATCTTTTAAGATAATCCACTGAAAGGTATTGCTTCTCTCCTTTCACCCCTTTTCCCTCCTGTTCCTGAGTCTTAACATTGACTATTCACAGAGGCTTGGCCCTCTGGTCTCTCAAAGCAGCAAGAAGGTAAGAGCACAGGGCTCTGGGGTCTCCACTGTATTGTCTTCCTGTCAGTGAGGTCAGTACAGCTTCTAGGGCATGTCCCTGAGGACACGGGCCACACTCGGTCCTGTAAACAAGAGGAGGAGGCAGAGAGCATCTGAGGAAGGCAGCAGGCTCCTCTGGGTACTGGTAAGATACAGCGCACAGCGCACATCCTTGGTTGTCTTTTCTCCTTGCCTTCTCCGATCGGAATCTTCTGCTTGCTCTATGGAAGCAAATGCTAAAAATAGCTCAGCAAGACATCACTTGGCCACTCACAAGTTATCCCATGTGTCTGCTTAGACTGTCTTGGACACCTCCTTAATGAGCACACGGAGCAGATGAGCTCAATCTATGCAGTTAAGATTTATTATTAAGTTGAACACCTCAGTAGGACATTTCAGAATAGATCAAACCTTTTTTTCTGAGAGACTGAAGCTATAGTTTTATCTTAAATGAGTAAAGTAACATTCTGGGGCTGGGGAGATAGCTCTGTGGCATAAGTGCCTGCCTGGCAAGTGCAAGGTCATGAATTCAAACACTGGTCCCACACCCAAAAAAAATAAAAATAAAGTAACATTCTTCCCCGCACATATGAAGGTTTGAACTTAAGGAATGTTGAGCTATGTCCCCAGATCTTTGTTTGTTTGTATGTATGTATGTATGTATGTATATGTATATGTATGTGTATATATATATATATATATATATATATATATATATATTTTTTTTTTTTTTTTTTTTTTTTTTTTTTTTTTTTTTTTTTTTTTTTTTTTTTTTAAGATAGAGTCTCAACAAGCTGCCCATGCTAGCAGTGAATTTGTGATCCCCCTCCACTAACCTCCCGAGGAGCAGGAATTATAGGCATATGTCACTGTGCCTAGAAGTGACATTCTTTCCCACTCTTCCTTTGTTCATCTTTTGTGCCTTGTGCAGGAGTTTATTTTTCAGCATCAGAATATTCTGCCCTTTGGATACTGACCCTGATGGGCCCTGATGAGTCACAGATCTGTCCTAGTTGTCCTGACTACAGCTACTGTCTCGGGGTCCCAGCTCTGCTGGTAGAGAATATTTACTGAGAATTAGTTGAGAGAGTAGGCTCAGGCATGGCGTCACACACACCTGAAACCGCAGCACTCTGGGAAGCCACGGCAGAGGAGATGGCAAGCTTAAGTCGTTCCTGGGCACCATGGGGAGACTGGGTCTGAAAATGAGAAATAAGGGGTGGGAAACGAAGCACAGTATAAGAGGCCTGAGTTAGTCCATGCTGCCCTGCCCCCATAGGAGATGCGGCAGGCAGAGAGAAGACCTTGGCTTCCTTACTTTGCCTTGCTGTGCAGTGTGTAGTTGCCAGGGGTGGTGGTACACACCTGTAATCCTAGCACTCAGGGATTTGCCAGTTCAGAGCTAGTGTGGGCCACATAGTGAGTCTGACGCCAGGCTGAACTACATAGTGAGACTATTAAAAAATGAAGAAAAATGTATACGTTTTTTACACAGTAGAATATTATTATATGAGAAGGAATGAAATCCATCATTTTCAGGAAAATGGATGGAACTGAAAACTACCATGTTAAGCAAAATAAGTCAGTCAGAAAAATTAAACATTGAGGCTGGGTGTGGTGGTGCCCACCTGTAATCCTAGCTCTTGGGAAGCTGTAAACAGGCGGATGGATCACTATGAGTCCAATCTAGTAGTGAGATCCTGAATACCCTGTAGACCCTTCCCTAAAAAATACAGGAAAAAAAAAGTAAGCATTGCATGTTTTCTCTTATACCAGCAATTAATTGGTCAGTCAGTCAATCAGTCAATCAGTCAATCAATCAGTTAGTGCCAGGAAACTAGAAGGTAGATGGTTAGAGATCTGGAGAGGAATAGAAAAGGTGAAAGGAAAGGGAGGGACTGGGATAAAAATAACCGAACTATGATACATGCATGTACCAATACACCACAACAAATCCCATTATTTTATATTATTCGTAGGTACTAATAGACAGCAAAACAAAAAAGGAGCTGGGTGTGGTGGGGCACAGCTCTGATCCTAGCACTTGAGAGGTTGAGGCAGGAGGATGGCCATGACTTCAAGGCTAGCCTGGGCTACACAGTGAGTTCAAGTGTAGTTCTGCCTGGATCTGTGTGGCAAGACTGCCTCAAACAAGAAGGCACAGCAGCTGACTCCAGCCTACGACGAGTGGTGCTGCCTCCCTTGTCCGTGGAAACCTGTCTGTGGGGATTCAGCTTGATCTCCCCAATTTTTTTTTTTTTTTTTGCGGAACTAGGGATCAAACTCAGGACCTTGCACTTGCCAGGCAGGCACTTGTGTCCCTGAGCTATCTTCCCAGCCCCTCAATTTGTTTCTTGAGCCTTTTTTTTTTTTTTTTTTTTTGTACCAAGGATTGAGCTCAGGACCTTGTGCTTGCCAGGCAAGCACTTAAGCCACCGAGTGATCCCCCTGGCTGATCTCTTCAGTTTGTTAGCTTTATAATAACAGGGCATGTCTCTGAGAGCTTGATCTAGCAGAGTGCTGAGAGCAGTGCTGCGTGAGACTCCCAGGGCCTTGGCCTGATGTCACCATGTGACCTTGATGACCATGTGACCTTAATAAGATTCTCCCCTTTTATGGGGACCTGTTACTAAGTTAGCCTATAAGTACATTGATATTTCCTGCTCTTAGGACTTTGCCAGGCACCATGGGAATCCATAATGTAGTACTGGGTGCCACTGTGACCCATCTCAGGAAATCAGTAGTACTCTCATACTTGCTGTGCAGCAGAGGGCCTGGCACTCTGCCAGCCTCCACTAGCTAATGCCCAAAACTGAAGCCAGTCTCCACTCCAGATTGGGAAGCCCAAGGCATTCAGACATCTTGCAGAGAGATTGAGGAGTGGACTTGGCTTGTGTATAGTACAGCAGGAGTTAAAAGGGAAACTATAGAAATAGGTCAGCCTCTAAAAATCATAGGGTCATGTGATGTAAAAAAGAGTAAAAATTGGGGACCGGCAGGATGGCTCAGTGGTCTAAAGCACCTGCTTAGGAAAGCTTAGGTGGCTGCAGGGACCACGGTTCAATCCCCAGCACCACCTGCTGTGCCAGCCCTGCTCTCAGGGCAGGCTGAACCGGCCATAAAAATAAATAAATAAACAAACAAAAGTTCTGAAACAAGAAAAACTAAATAAAAAGTTCTTTAAAAAAGAAAAGAGAAGCCGGGAGTGGTGGTTCACGCCTGTAATCCCAGCACTCGGGAGGCTGAGGCAGGAGGATTGGTGTGAGTTTGAGACCAGCCTGGGCTACAAAAGTGAGCTCAAGGCCAGCCTCAACTGCATAGCGAGACCCTGCCTCAAAAAGACAAAAAAAAGAGTAAAAGTCACAGCTCATTCATCCACTTACCCACCCTTCCTCCTTCTCTCTCTCTCTCCTTCCTTCCTTCCTTCTTTCTCTCTCTTTCATTTATTTTATAGTTACGGAAGGGTTTACATGGTGTTCAGAGTCTCACTACTAGATCGGATTCCTAATGATATGCCTGTTTACAGCCTCCCAAGAGCTGGGATTTCAGGCACATGCCACCATGCCCAGTCTCAACTGCCATGTCAGTACCCTGAGGGTGGGGCCAACAGGCCTGCTTGCAGATGCTTCAGTCTGCTGAGCTATTTGGCTGGCCCCTTTTTTTTTTAATGTATTTTTTTTAAGATAGGAGTTTTGGGGCCAGCGAGATGGCTTAGTGGTCTAAAGCGCCCGCGGAGGAAACTTAAGGCCAGTGCTGCGACCGCTCCTTGATCCTCAGCACCACATACTGTGTACCCCCACCCCAGGGCAGGCCAAGCCAGCCATAACACAAACAAATAAATGAGGTTTAAGAGAAATAAATTAAAAAATCTTTTTAAAAAAATAGGAGTTTTGCCACAGAGTCCAGGCTACCTAGGTAGAGTTCACTATGTGCCCATAACCCTGTTTCAACTTCCCTAGTGCCAACAGCCACAATTCTCAAGCACTTTTGTGTATTAGACACTGTACCTGCTGCCCTGAGTTCTTCACTGTGACTGCCACTGAGCAGCTGACCGTGAGCTGGTGAAATGGTGAGGTTAGGTACAAACTGGCAGTGCTTCTGGAAGGTAAGAGTGCTGGTCCTCACTGGGAGACCTGTAGCTTTTCTGAGGGAGGTCTGCTTTTAGAAAGGTAGAGGAAGAGAGGAAGGCTGTGTTAACTGCCTCTAGAGAAAATGAAGACCAGACCTTCTGTCTCTCTTCTAGTCTCAGAAAAACTCTATACCCAGAGCAGCTCTGTAGGCACTGCATAGAGTACCCTGTTATACTTGGCGTTCGAGACCCTTTATGGGATTTTACAAGGAAAAGGCTTCAACCCTCCTTGATGAGAAATGGTGCATTTGACTTACTATGCTGTTCCTCCATGGGTGAAGATCAGAGATCATCTACTGCAGACGCTGCCTGCCGTCGTGTGGACTTCCTTTCTAGCAGTCCATTTGCCACTGACCCTTAGTGAAGAGGGTGTGCTCAGCACTGTTTCCATTACTAAGACCAGGAGATCAGAGTGATGTAGGGGGAAAATGTTTGTCTCAGTTACTTTTCTCCTGTTGCTGGGACAGAATCCCCGACACCCTGAATTAAGGAAGGAGAGGTTTGTTTAGCTCCCATTTTGTGGAGGTTTCAGCCCATAGTCAGCTGGCTCAAAGGCAGAGTGGCACATGGCAGAGAGCAGCAGTTCATAGCAGCAGAAAACAGCAAGAGCAAAAGGGAGGAACCTTGGCTGCAACAACTGACAAGCCTCTCTCCCTCCCTTATATTGTGTTCAGGCCATCTGCCCCAGGGTGGGTGTAGCACTCACACCCATAATCCCAGCATCGGGATCATGAATTAATCACAAAGTCTAGAAGCCTGCCCAAATGACTGTGTGAAGCTTTGGAAGGACAGTTAGACCCAAGCTATAATGTTTAACTTCCAACTTGGTAGGTGTCAGATCCGCCAAATTTATGTTTCCTGAAGTTGCAGAATGAATTCAAAGGAATAGGGGAGTTTAAGAGCAGGAAAGCATATTGTGGCATAAGAATGCTCTTAAGGCAGAAGGAGTCCTGGATGGTCGCCTTTGATCCACTTCTCCGAGCAAGTTTTATAGAGCAAAGTCATGAGGTGATACTACGTGGGTCAAAATTATAATCAACCAATAAGATAACCAGTGTAGCCACTTGACTAATGCAGATCCAGCAAGGGCCTTTTTTTTTTTTTTTTTTTTTGTCAGCACCAGGGATTGAACTTGGGACCCTGTACTTGCCAGGCAGGTGCCTATTCTACTTAGCTATCTCCCCAGCACCCCCCCTTTTTTTTTTAAAAACACAAGGGCATATTGATGACATCATTAACCTTGGTTAGTAATCTGTAGCCATAGTCCTAAGATCTTGTTTTTGATCTCAGTTTTAGTATTTTACTCCTAATTGATTGCAGAGGACAGTCCCCCCTAGTGACATAGTGCCTTCCAAGAAGTGTCAGAAATCCTAAACCAGCACTTATCCCTTGAGGAAGACTATAAATCTGGCCATTGTGACTTTAATCTTCTTCAGACATGCCTCTAGTCACAGCTGTGCTGTGTTTTCATCCTCTGTGCTGACTCTGGGCACTCCCACCCCATAACAAAAGTAAAAGAGGGAGTCTTGGGTTTGGTGTCTAACTCAGTCGTGACTTCAGGCAGTTCACCATCTCTCTGAATGTGTTTCTTCATCTATTACATAAATAAGGGCTATGAACTGGGTAGGTTCAAACCAATTTTAAAGGTTGATACTAGAACTATCATTTCTAGTATGGCTTCCTTCCTGCTATTGTCCTCAGAGGCTGAGGTTAACTCCTGGTCTTCATGAACACTTGTTCAAACCATCTTATTTGAGTGCATCATCAGTACTTCCTATTTGGAATCTATTTGATAGATCCTGTCACTTATAATTTTATATTCCTTTTATATATATCTTTAATATTTATAATGTTAAGGAAAATAGGACTATTTCTAGGTAAGGGGCTTAAGAGTAACACAGGTCAAGGACAACTAGTAAGTGGTGGTGTCAAGATGGGAACCAGGTGCCTGACCTAGCAGTCTCTCTCTGTTGTCTCCCACTGCCATCTTGATGGGTTCCATGGCTATAGATCAGTAAGCTGTTCTTATTCCTATTTTGTGTTCTCATCTCTATTTGGTGAACCAGCCTCCTGGGCAGACCATACTTTTGCCCTGGTTGGAAACAGGGCACAATGGGTCATACTTCACATTTCTGTTCAAATTGAGAAGAAAGTAATGAGCACACATTTTCTGTTACTTAGTTGTCCTTTTCTGTTGGGAATTCAGGCCAGCATATTTGAGACAGCAGTTTTCAGGCTGGGGGCACAGGGTTTTGGTTACTTTTTTTTTTTTCTTGCTTCAGAACTTTTGTTTGTTTATTTATTTATTTTTATGGCCAGCTCAGCCTGCCCTGAGAGCAGGGCTGGCACAGCATGTGGTGCCAGGGATCGAACCACAGTCCCTACAGCT
The DNA here is from genome assembly GCA_004027025.1 of Myocastor coypus. NCBI lineage: Eukaryota > Metazoa > Chordata > Mammalia > Rodentia > Myocastoridae > Myocastor > Myocastor coypus. The sequence continues at coordinate 7,763 of PVJA010037526.1, read as the reverse complement.
GCCCAAGCTTTCCTAAGCAGGTGCTTTAGACCACTGAGCCATCCTGCCGGGCCTCTGGTTATTTTTTTAAGGAGTGGAATGCATATTGTATGTGCTGGGGGAAGACATGGATGTGTGTGAAACGTATCAGCAATTTTCAGCTAACTTTGTGCACTGGGTGTTAGCTCCCACCCAGCTGTACCCAACAACTGTACAATCTCTTATGTAAGTCAGGCCTTTATGGGCCTCTTTGCTGCAGGGGATTGAATCTGGGGCCTTGGTTCCTGGCTCCATTCCTTAGCAGGCTCCCCCACCCCCACACCATCCTTAAATTGCATATATCAGGACAGGATCTCACTAAGCTGCCTAGGCTGGGCTTGAACTTTCAATCCACTTGCCTCAGCCTGCCAAAGTGCTGGGATTATAGGCATGTGTACTACACCTGGAAACCTGTATCCTCTTGTTCCACCAAAATTGTTAAGGTTGGCAGTGGGCAGTAAACCATCTCTGACTTCTGGCTGCTGCACTGCCAGTTATACTCAGGGCCATGTGGACCTTATAGAAGGCTGCTGTCATGTTAAATATTGTTATCTGATATCTCAGGTATTGTTCTCTTGTTGCTGAGATGAATATATCCCCAACACCCAAAATGCAGAAAGGAAAGGTTTATTCAGCTCACAGTTACTAGAGGTTTCAGTCCATACTTGGTTGGCTCCAAGGCTGAGTGGCACAGGGCAGAGAGCATCCAATTCATGGCAGCAGAACAGCAACAAGTGCAACAGGCCAACAACAGCAACAGAGAGCAAGCCAATGGGTTACAGATGAAATTAAATAAGAAATTAAACAATATCTAGCCAGGCATGGTGGCGCATGTCTGTAGTCCCAGCACTCGGGAGGCTGAGGCAGGAGGATCGCTGCAAGTTGGAGACGAGCCTGGGCTACAAAAGTGAGCTCAAGGCTAGCCTGAACTGCGCAGTGAGACCCTGTCTCAAAAAGACAAAAAATAAAAAATAAAAATAAATAAAAATAAACAATATCTACAACTTAATGAAAATTCCAACACACCTTATAGGAATTTATGGGATGCAATGAAAGCAGTTCTTAGAGGGAAATTTATAGCTCTGAACTCACACATTAAGAACATTAAATGGGTTGAACCCTGGTCCTACAAAAACAAAACAAAACAAAAAAAAAAAAAAAAAATCACTAAATGGGAACAGATAAATACTCCGATGTTGCACTTTGATCATTTAGAAAAGAAAGAGCAAACCAAATCCAAAGCCCAAAGATGGGAGGAAAGTATAAAGATTAGAGCAGAAATTAATTCAGTCAAGGTGAAGAAAACCACACAAAAAGTTAACAAATCAAAAAGCTGGTTCTGGGCCCTGCAGGATGGCTCAGTGGTCTAAAGCACCTGCTTAGGAAAGCTTAGGCGGCTGCAGGGACCACGGTTCAATCCCCAGCACCACATACTGCACTAGCCCTACCCTCAGGGCAGGCTGAGCTGGCCATGAAAATAAATAAATAAACAAACAAAAGTTCTGCAACAAGAAAATAAAATGAAATAAAATAAAATTCTTAAAAAAAAAAAAAAAAAAAAAAGCTGGTTCTTTTTTTTTTTTGTCTTGTTTCAGAACCCTTATTTGTTTATTCACGCATTATTATGGCCGGCTCAACCCGCCACGAGGGCAGGGCTGGCGCAGCATGTGGTGCCGGGGATCGAACCACGGTCCCTGAAGCTGCCCAAGCTTTTCCAAGCAGGCGCTTTAGACCACTGAGCTATCCCGCTGCCCCCACCCAAAAAAGCTGGTTCTTTGAAAAATTAAATAAAATCTATAAGCCCCTAGCTAACCTTATCAAAAAGAGGAAAGGAAAAAACTCAAATAGAAACAATAAGGAATGAGGCAGGAGGATTGGTGTGAGTTTGAGACCCACCTGGGCTACAAAAAAGTGAGCTCAAGGCCAGCCTGAACTGCAGAGGGAGACCCTGTCTCAAAAAAAAAAAAAAAAAGCAATAAGGCATGAAAAGAGTGAAATTACTACAGACAGACCCAGTGGAGATTCAGAAGATCATGCATATACTTCGAGAATCTTTACTCTCACAGAATTGAAGACATAGATGAAATGGACAGATTCCTAGAAAGGTACAGATTACCAAAACTGAATCAAGAAGATATAAGAACTCTCAATGACCAAATAACAGCCAATGAAATGCAAAATGTAATTTAAAAACATGCCAACAAAGAAAAATCCAGGACCTGACAGATTCACCACTGAATTCTACAAGAAATTTACAGAAGATATAATCCCAGTACTCCTCAAACTCTTCAGTGAAATTGAAAAGGAAACAGTTCTCCCAAAATCATTCCTAGAAGCAAGCATTATATTGATACCCAAACCACAGAAGGATGCGACTAAAAAAGAGAAACTACAGGCCAGTCTCTCTCATGAACATAAATGCAAAAATCCTCAATAAAATCCTGGCAAATAGAATACAGCAAATCATTAAGAAGATAATACACCATGACCAGGTAGGATGCATCCCACGGATGCAAGAATGGTTCAATATATGCAAATTTATAAATGTAATACACTATATCAATAGAGCTAAATCCAAAAACTATATGATCATCTTGATTGATGCAGAAAAGGCTTTTGACAAAATCCAACACTCATTCATGTTCAAGGTCCTACAACAAATTAGAATAGATGGCTTCTACTTCAGTCTGATAAAAGCCATCTATGAAAATTCATTGGCTAACATAATTCTAAATGGGGAAAAACCTGAAGTCTTTTACTCTCAGATCTGGTATAAGGCAAAGATGTTCTCTATTACCACTCCTACTCAATATAGTTTTGGAACCATTAGACAAGAGAGAGAAATAAAAGGAATAACAATAGATAAAAAAGAAGGTAAACTATCATTATTTGCAGATGACATGATGGTCTACTTGTAAGACCCAAAAAACTCCACCAAGAAGCTACTAGAAATAATACGCAAATTCAGTAGCAGAGCAGGATCCAAACTCGGCACCTGAAAGTCAATAGCATTCTTTTATACAGATAACGAACACACTGAGGGGGAAATAAGAGAAACTATCTTTTACAATAATGTGTGGAAAATGAGATAGGAGTTAATCTAACTAAAGAAGAAAAAGATCTTTTCAATGAAAACTGCAGTACTTTGAAAAAAGAGATGGTAGAGGATTCAATAAAATGGAAAGATTTTCTCTGTTCCTGGATAGGAAGATCCAACATTGTGAAGATGGCCATACTCCCTAAATTGTTATACAGATTTAATGCAATCTCGATCAAGATACCATCAACATACCCCACAGATGTTGAGAAGTCATTCCTAAAATTTATTTGAAACCAGAAAAGACCTAGAATAGCAAAGACAACCCTGCATATCCTGCAAGTAGCAAAGATATGACAAGAGGCATTATAATTCCTGGCCTAAAATTATATTACAAAGCCACAATGATAAAATCAGCATGATATTGACAAAAAATAGACCAGAGGATGAATGGAATAGATTAGAAGATGCAGAAGCAAATACAAACACACTCAGCCACCTTACCTTTGACAAAGGGACCAAACGTGTTTACTGGAAGAAAGATAGCATCTTTAACAAATGGTGCTAGAAAAACTGGCTCTCCATGTGTTGAAAACTAAAACTTGACTCAGGTCTATCACCATGCACTAAACTAAAATCAAAATGGATTAAAGATTAAATATTAGCCGGGCGTGGTGGCTCACGCCTGTCATCCTAGCACTCGGGAGGCTGAGGCAGGAGGATTGGTGTGAGTTCGAGACCAGCCTGGGCTACAAAAGTGAGCTCAAGGCCAGCCTCAACCACATAGCGAGACCCTGCCTCAAAAAAAAAAGACAAAAAAAAAGTAAATAAATAAAGATTAAATATTAAAAGAGAAACCTTAAATCTAGAGGAGAAAGTCGGAGGAAATCTTGAAGACGTAAGCATAGGCAAGCAGTTCACAGACAAAAATCAAAATGCACGTGTAACACTTGAAAGAATCAACAACTGGGACTTCCTCTTGCTGAGAAGTTTTTGCAGGTCAAAAGAAATTCAACAGAGTGAAAAGACAACCCACAAATTTCAAAAAAAATTTTATTTTATTTTTTTTTAAATGAGTATGTGTGGTCTTAGGTTCGTGTGCTTTTTTTTGGTTTGTTTGTTTCTTGTTTCAGAACCTTTATTTGTTTATTCACTTATTTTTATGGCCGGCTCAGCCCGCACCCTGAGGGCAGGGCTGGCGCAGCATGTGGTGCTGGGGATCGAACCGCGGTCCCTGAAGCCGCCCAAACCTTCCCAAGCAGGCGCTCCAGACCACTGAGCCATCCCGCCGGCCCCTCGAAAAAAATTTTAATAAGTATTCATACAGAGGTCTTCTATCTAGAATTTATAAAGAACTAAAAAACATTAGGGTGCCAAACTTCAAAGACCCCATCCAGAAATGGGCATCTGAGATGAACACACACTTCTTAGAAGAAGAAATACAAGTCTATGAATACATGAAGAAATGCTCCACATTGCTAGCCATCCATGAAATGCAAATTAAAACATGACTTTGATACCATATCACCCTAGAAAAAGTGACTATCATAAAGAAATCAACCAACAACAGAGAGGCTGTGGGGAGAAAGGAACACTTCTCTACTGCTGGTGGGAATGCAGACTGGTGCAACCATTATGGAGAGCAGTATGGAGACTCCTTAAAAAATTTGAACTGGAAATCCCATTCAATCCAGCTATCCCAGCCAGGCGTGATGGCACACGCCTGTAATCCCAGCACTCGGGAGGCTGAGGCAGGAGGATCGGTGCGAGTTCAAGACCAGCCTGGGCTACAACAGTGAGCTCAAGTCCAGCCTAAACTGCATAGCGAGACCCTGTCTCAAAAAGACAAAAAAAAAAAAAAAAAAAAAATCCAGCTATCCCCCTGTAGTGGTTGATACGTCCCATCAACTTGGCTGGATGACTCAGTGGCCAGTTCCCTGTTGGTGGGAGCCCCGCCCTGGAGTACAGTTGGTTCCTCCCTGAAGCATGACCAGGGCCTGCCTAGGATATGATTGGCTTCTCCCTAGAGCGAGATCAAGGGCTCATCCTGGGGTCTGATTGGTTCCACCCTAGGGCACAATGGGCCCACATCAGAATGACTGAGCACAAAGAGACTTTTTAAAGGGCTGAGGAAGGAGTCAAGACTTCACTTTGTCAGAGAAGCTTCAGTCTTTGTGTTCAGCTTGGACTTCATCATTTGGCTTGCAGCGCAGACTCTTCGGCCTCCAGCCTTCAGCTTGGATTTTTCACCATCTGTCACAGACTCTTCACTGTCCATTACAGACACTTCAGTCTTCCAGTGCAGATGGATTAGCTGATAAATAGAGACTTACACGGAGTGCTGCAGTGAAGTCCAGACCTTGGGACTGAATTATTCAGTTCGGAGCATACAGATGCCCTTTGCATGCTTCCTTATCTGACTCTGGCTGACTACTGTAAGCCAATCTTATATTTTGTGTGAATATCCATTCCTTATATCTCTTCTGTTCCTCTAAGTAAAACCCTGACCAATACACCCCCTAATGGGAATTTTCTTAGAAGAACTGAAAACATCATATCATAGTGATGTTTGTCCATTTACGTTCATAGCAGCACAATTTTTCATAACCAAATCATGGAAACAACCAAAATGCCCATCATCTGAAGAATGATTGAAAAGGATGTGTTTTTATACAATGGAATATTACTCAGCTATTGAGAATGATAAACTAGAAGACTTCATATATAAGTGGATGTATCTTTTTTTTTTTTTTTTTCCTTTTTGAGACAGGGTCTTGCTGTGCAGTTCAGGCTGGCCTTGAGCTCACTTTTGTAGCCCAGGCTGGTCTTGAACTCGCAACGATCCTCCTGCCTCAGCCTCCCGAGTACTGGGATTACAGGCATGCGCCACCACGCCCGGCTAAGTGGATGTATCTTCAACATATACTCATAAGTTAAATAAATGAAACCTACATGTGTAAATATTACATGTGTATATATTACATTAAACTTACATGTGTATAGTCTCCCTAGTGTAAGCACCCAAAAGAAGAAATAAAAATGGAAAGGCATAACACAGCTGAATGGAAATGAAGAACTTAAGGATTAAGCAATGAAGTGACAGTAAGCAAAAAAGTTAGGAAACATGGCAGGGGCAAAACCATGCACTTACATACACAGGATGAATTAGACAGTGATCCTAATAATCTCCAACAGGTTTTTGACACTCATAGTAGCAATGTGTAAGACTAAAACCATGCTTATAACTCTGTGTTACTCTGGTCTTTTAGATGTGTGCTGCTTCTAGTGTAATTTCAATTATTGCTATATACTCTGTCAAGTAAATGTGTGTGTGTGTGAGAGAGAGAGACAGAGAGAGAGAGACAGAGAGACGGAGACAGAGAGACAGAGAGAGAGAGAAAGACCAGGGTTCAAACTCATGACCTTGCATTTGCATTTGCCAAGCAGGCACTTGTGCCGCAGAGCTATCTCCCTGCCCCATAAGTGTTTGTTTTAAAAGAAAACAAAAAAGGGTAAAGAGAATACAAGACAAGGAAAAATGCCATAGGATTGACCTGCTACAATTTACTATATGCATAGATTTCTAAATTTCTGTGTAAAAAAGTGTAACAGGTTTTTAAAAATCACATTCTATAGGGAGTTATTAGAATATATCAATGGTCAATAGAAAGTATTGGTTCCATGTTAAGTCTAAGGCATTTAATATTCAGCAAGACAGTGATGTTAAACTTAAGCACCTATGTTATAGAGCAATAGTATCATTAAGCTTCTCTTCTGCAGGGTTAACAGCTTAAGTTTGTAGACCAAAAAATTAGAGAAAAAAAGGACTACAGGGCCCGGTGGAATGGCTCAGTGGTGTAAAGCGCCTGCTTGGGAAAGCTTGGGCGGCTTCAGGGACCATGGTTCAATCCCCGGGCACCACATGCTGCGCCAGCCCTGCCCTCAGGGCGGGCTGAGCCGGCCATAAAAATGAATGAATAAACAAACAAAGGTTCTGAAACAAGAAATAAATAAAATTTAAAAAAAAAAAAAAAAAAAAAAAAGAAAAAAAGGACTACAAAGATAGCCAATATTTTGGCCTTAGCCCTTGAAGATCAGTAAGGACTCAGGACCTATGAGAACCTGTACTGTTAACATCCTATAACTCAGTGGAGTCCCAAATTTTCCATTCAGGGAGATTACAGGGCCACACAGGAAAGGGATTGACAATGTGTAGTGTGCCTAATGAGAGTCACCTAGAGAAAAAACATTCTGTTAGGCTTTCACAGAGAGCAAATTGGTCAAGCAGTGGCTGTGACTCATCCAGACAGCTGACACTGACAACAGTTCTACAAAATGCTGTACATGGTTTCAAAGTTAATCCTGAGAGGATTTGACTGACTTTATCAGATACAAAAGTTACATGTTCTGTTATACAGGTCTTGCTTTAACTTAGCCTTAACCACCCAGGAGAAAAGTTTAACCGTGAGACATAAAAAGTAAAGCCGGATTAGTATGCTGAGCTCTAAAAGGCTCAAGTCAGCAGCTTTCAACATTCCCAGTTCTTCTTCTTTTTTTTTTTTTTAAAGCATGTTTTATTTATTTATTTATTTTTCTTGTTTCAGATGAGATCGGGCATTCAGGGTGGTATGACTGTAGACTTTTTCTTGTTTCAGAACTTTTGCTTATTCACTCATTCTTTTTTTTTTTTTTTTTTTTTTTTTTTTTT